>JAOWBP010037606.1:0-21144 GCA_028571105.1 Tragopan temminckii
GCCACTGGATCATAGAATCATGGAATCATTTGAGTTGGAAGGGACATCTACAGCTAGATCTACAGGTAGATCAGGGTGCTCAGAGTCCTGTCCAGCCTGACCTTGAACATCTTCAGGATCATTAGAGGAGAACAAGGAGAGCAGATTCTTGAACTACATCTTCACAGAGCAAGGAAGTTGAATGGAAAAATACAATATCCTGCTGAACAGAACTGTACTGGGGAGGGAGAGAGAGAAAAGCTCCCTTCTGCCTCCAGCCATGGATATGATCAATGATCCTCATGGAGCAGGGCACCCCAGGAGGGAGGTTTGGGTGCTGCTGGGGGAGAAGTGCAGCTGCCATGACATAGGGCTACAGCTGAGGGCACAAGCAAAAGTCAATGTGCACGACACAGATATCACGTGGAACCATTCTGGATGGGGATATGATGCCTGCATCACCCACCTCCAGCTAGTGCCATCACCTCCTCACTGTCACACCACCTGCCCCAACCCCTACAGGAGCCACATGTCACATTTGCCATGTGGGGGTTTCCATTTCAGACACCGTGATTCAACTTTTCGGATAAAGTTATTAAGGCAAATTTGATCACAATGACACATGGATTACAGTGCATGTTGCAGACTCTAATCCTGTTTACTGTTCTGGGGGAATGGGCAATTATTACAAAAGCTGGGACAGAGTGTTTTTAATAACATTTCTTGTTAAGATTTAATTACAGGAAATTGTATTTTCTTAATCACTGAAAACTCAACTGCCTGGGAAAATTTTTTATATAATTTCGTTTGCAGTTTATTAAATCCTTAGGTTATTTCTTTTCTGAGGCTTTGTTTTAGTCACTCACTAAATACTCCTTAACATGTGTAGGAGCAGATTGCTCAGAAGCAAAAAGAAATGGAAGGAAGCAGAGTCTGGAAGGGTGGGCTGGCCTTTGACAAAGCTGATTTCTGAGCAGGATTTACAGGTCCTAAGGTGTTCTTTAAAACAAAATCCAATTCAACCACTTTTCTGCCCAATCTCTGCCTACCCTGCAGCCCAACGTGTTGCCTGGGATGCTCCTCAGCCTCCTCCTCACCTCACCAGCTGAGCTGTCCCTTCCCAGAGTATCCAGAGAACAGCCCTACAGAAAGCATCTCCATCCTGTTGAGCATCTCCATCCTGTCCCTTCCCAGAGTATCCAGAGAACAGCCCTACAGAAAGCATCTCCATCCTGTTGGGCAGCTATCTCAACCCGTCCCTGTTCATGGATGGTCTGAATGTCTATCTCCACCTCTCTGCTAGAATGAGTTCACCCATCTATCTCCCTTTCTCCAACTGTGCTTTAAGGTGCTGGTTTTCTAAATCTTTGAGGTACAGAAAAGACAGCTGGGCATTTCTCCTCTGCTCTTTGATGTGCTTTTCTGGTGGCCTTTGTTTTCTATTCCCAAGCAGAAGTAACCCAACTAGAGAGGCAGGGATGTGGAGAGTGCTGAATGCACTGCGCCCTAGCCCCAGCCCAGCTCACATCCAAGCCGCTGCAGTGCTGGTAGACTATCACAGGAACATACTGAGAAGTATCTGCCCAGCATTCTTGGGGAGAAGAGCACGTAACTGTCAAGGTCTCTGTGAATGATGAAGCTGTAGGTGATGTTTGTGTCCAGAAAACCTGCAAATCCTAGAAGGCAATGCACATCCCACATGCTGAACATGGCATCCCCTGTCACCTGTCTTGGTGCACTCTGAGCACCATTAGCTCAGCACTCACAGCTCTATCCCTGCTCCATTGCCATGACAAGCAGTGATATGACAGCTTTCCCAAAGCACTGTACTCTGAATTTCAGGACATAAGTGTTGAAAAGCAGCACCACATACAAACATGCAAGTCAAACCTCTATGCTAAGCCTCTCTTGTAATGTTGTTCAGCTCCAGCAGATCCAAGTGCACTCTGTTCTTCCAGCTCTGGCTATGTGGATTTTAGTCAGGGCTGTTTCTTCCAATTCATCATCACCTTTTTTTGTCTAGTTTTTTAAAGCAGAGCAAGTAATTTCCCCCATGAGAAACTTTTGCGTTCACAGATCAGAGACTTGTATTAATTAAACAATGTGGGAAGAGCACGGGGAAAGGAGGAGGTAGAGCCCCATTCCCACTGCTTGCTGCAGGTGATTGGAGGAGAGAACAGCTGTCAGCAGAACAGATCCTCACCCTCATCCCACTGCCCATGTCCTTCCTGTCCATCTCATGGATCTGAGAAGCCCAATGATACACGGCATGGGGAGCTGATACAGGAGCTTCTCCAGTGGCTGTGTGTGAGCCTGGCACAGGTCGTATCCCAGGTGATTGCCTTTGGAGGATCCTTGCTGCTAAAGTCTTGCGTCTGTCACAAGGAGTACTTCCCATCTGCTGGGATTTATTCTGGATTCTCCTGGACCCAACTGATTTCTGCCTATCCTCCCTGAATCAAGAGCAGTCACATCAATCTCTAACCTGGCTTCCAGCAATATCCACAGGGCAGGACCTGTCAATGGGAGCGCGTGGGCTTGCACACCATGAATTTCAGATGGGAACCTGGCCAATTACTTTGCAGAGCTACAGCAGCCTGAGGACAGAGGTATTCCCTCTCATGTCACCCAGGAGTACACACAGTGCTGGCCCCAGGGCTCACTCCTAAGGTGCGCTCTTCCCCAGAAGCTCTGGACTTGCAGGCTTCCCTCTGCGAAAGCTGCACTGGGAGACTGCAGGCATGCAGCAACATCTACAGAAAATCAGGGTGTACTGCAGGCCTGAAAGAGGAGCAGAGCCAGCAGGAGCTAGGAGCCAATCGGTGCTCTTCTAATATGCATCAGCCTTCCACATCACCACCTTCCCATGGCAGCCAGAAATGTGAGAGACACATCTTAAGTGCCAAGCAGTAATTAGAAAAGGCGAAACGCGAGCTTGTTTCCATATCTTGAGTATCACAGCTTTGAAGTGAGGGAGGCTGTGGTGCAATGAGTCTGGAAATGTTCCCTGCAGTCTCCTGAGCCCCAGGAAGCAGCAGCTTTGCCAGCTTCCACAAGGGAGAAGGACTCAGTGGGCTTGGTGTGACCTGTCTTTGGCACTGCCCAGTCCCAGACTCTTCCAAGGGAGACAGAAAGATAGCCAAAGGCATAACCTCCTCCTGGGGAAGCTTCCCCCATTCCAGAGCAGACAGTGAGCTGCAACTAAGCAAGGGCACAGTCAATCTCCACACTCTCAGCTACCAGGCCCACTGAATGGTGATGCCCTTGCACATGAGCAGCTTGGCCACCACCCCCGATATTGCTCTGCTGTGGTGTGCACTGCCCTTTCTGGCTCTGGGTGCTCCCGCCAGCACTGGTAGGCTGAGCCAAGGCCGACATCTCAGGCTGGCTTAGTGCCTATTAGAGCCAGGAAAGCCAACGCATTCAGCATATTCATGGAAAGGAGAACAGCTTTGAGTAATAGCCACAAGTGCAATGGTATCATTACTCTAAGCTGCAGCCTCGGGGCTGCTGCTGCGGTGGTTCTTTGTTCAGCTGGGGAGATGCACTGTGACACTGCTGTTTATCTATGATGCTGAGAGCAGAGGAGCACAGATCCCCAGCATGCCAGGGATTCTTGTCTCTTAGCCCAAACATCATTCTGTTGTTCTTTTACTGCTGAAACTAACAATAAAATACACACCTCTGTACCAAAGGAGAAAAAAAAGGAAAGAAATGACACTTCTCATCGGACAGATACATCAGTGCTTTGTTGTTCCCTTTGGCTTGTGATTAACTGTATGCCACAGCTCCTCCATTAACTCAAAATGAGATGTAATAGTGACCAGCATGGGCACACTGGGCTGTGCCTTGGATGAAGGCACCTGAACTTCCTCTGTCTCTGTCCTGTGTTCGTACACTTACAGCAGTGAGAGCTGGGCAGCAGTGACTGGTCCAGAGGTTGGGGTGGGTACGTCCAGGACTGACATGGATCACTTTCTCAGTCAGAAACCTCAGCTCTGCAGAGGCACAGCCAGGAGAAGGAGGAACAACACATCCTGCTCCTCAGGCTAGAGACAGCCCCAGGAGAGCAGAGTAAGGCTGAGGGAGAGCAACCTACAAACAGTGTGAGCCGTCATGCCTAAGCCAGAAAGCTCAGAGGGAACATGGATATTTCCTGGTCCAGTATGAAGAGTGGGGAGCTTTGGTCCACTGTCCATGCCATCAGAGGGCTGTATCTCTCGGATGTTTGCCCAGAGGTGTGTAACTGCCAAATGGCGAGTTTTTCCCAGAGAGCATAGTTAAAGATATTTGGTGTATTATGGGGAAAGATAACTCTCCAACAGCAAGAAATAATACTGCACAAATCCCCAGCAGTGAGAAGGGAGCATCAGAGAGGCAACCCAGGCCAATTATAGTGACGCATTTGATTTCCTGGAACCTAGATTTACAGCAACTTAGAAAAGTAGGGAAGATTGTATTATAAGTCTGCTATGCCTGTGCTTTGTTTCCAATTTGGGAAGCCAGTAAGAAAAAGTGAACTTTCAGCAAGGGCTTAAAAATGATGATTTAGAAAAAGAAAGGATATAAAACAGAAGAGTGACTTGCTAATACCAAGAGACCCTCTCTGAATCTTGGGGTTTGGAGAAATACCCTAAAAGCTGGATTTGTCCTTGGTAGTTTAACAATACAGAACTGCAGCTGAAACACCTGAGCCCAATTCCCTGCTGCCCCTGGCAAGCAAACGACCATGTCCTATCACATATTGACAAGCTCCTTCTTAAATCCCACTAGAGTTTCTTCTGTTACATCTGCTGGGAAACTACTGCAGAACCTCACAGCTTTCTGATGCTTACAAAGCCTTTTCCAGCCTACTGCTATTTGAAAGCCCTCCTTCCAATGGCAGTAGCAGTTCCCAGTCTTTGCTGGAAATGCCTGGTTTGAAAGACTGGCATTTGACGTTCTCCTGGCTGACTCATTTTCACAGGGAAACATAGGAAGGCTGAGGCTGGCAGGGACCTCTGGTCCACTGGGCCCAGCCCCTGTTGCAACAGGGACACCCAGAGCAGGGAGCCCAGGGCCATGCCCAGGTGGCCTCTGAAGATCTCCAAGGAGAAATCTCCACAGCCTCTGGGCAGCTTGTGCCAGTGCTCCGTCAGCCACACAGTGCAGAAGTGCTTCTTGGTGTTCTCTCTGAACACCTCCTGTGTGGCAGTTTAGCCCATAGCCTCTTGTACAGGCACTGGGCACCATTGAGAAGGCCTGGCTCCAACCTCTTGGCATCTTCCCTTCAGGTTTCCGTACACACTGCTGAGAAATCAATTCTTAACTTTCCAGCCAATACATAGAATCCCTAGGGTCTCCCTTCTCCTGATCATTTCAAAGACACCGACACCCAGATTATAGCTGAGCTTTTCATAAGCAGTTCCTAAGTATCAGACTTTACTACCACTATACTATCTCACTCATCGGAATGATCCAGTTCATTCTGCGTGATACTCTGATCCTCTTGTGTCCTTGTTGATGTCTCCTGCCTTTGTGTGAATACCAAACTCCATCAGAAGACAGCTACGCTTTCATTAATGAAAATACTAGATCAGTCTTCAGATTCATCCCTAAGAAACACCACTAGACCTTTAAGCCTTGTCAGTACACTCCTGTGAAATGCACTCTGCTGTCATATCTCTCTCGAGACAGTTTTTTTTTACTCCACTTGTCATCTCTGCTGATCTCAAAATCCTTCAGCTCCACTGATTTCTCAGTGGCACCCCATCAAAAACATATTTGAAGTGTACAAAGATCTTCCACATCCCTTTTGTCTAGAAAATCAGCTGCCTTCTCAAAGAAAGATATCAAATTGCTCTGCCATCATCTGCCCAGGACAAAACCAATGCTTCATCGTATGACCTTTTCCATTTACCTCTGCTAATTTGTCCATCCTTCACAAGTTGCTCAGAAGCTTTAAATATTGCTGAGGTCAGACACGGGCACGTACATGCTCAGAGCACATTTGCTGCCTTTATTAACTAGAGATACTACCTGTGCTAATCTCTAATCACGTATTATTCACAGTTTGAAAGATGTATCAGAGCTCCATGCCTGCTGCTTGCCATTTGCATGTGCGTTCTCCCAACATCTGGAAATGCTGATTACCTGTGCCTCCCAAACTGACTGCATCCAGCACTTGAACTTAGCTTCCACCTTGGGTGTGATCTGGTACCTGATGCTCTCAGCTGGCCATCAGAGGGAGAAAACACGTTGATAATTTAACACAGCTGCCTTCAGCCAAAAAGTAAATTGAGAAAGTAGCAGCATTGGCAGCTTGTGACTGATGGATGCAGGAGACTCAAGGGTTCTCATGGGTGTCACTGGGACTGCTTCTCCACAGGCATCATCCCCAGGCTTGGTCTAGGGCTGAGGGGAGCTCCAGGACAGAAGGAGATGTTTTATTTTATGCCCTGCTTTAAGAAAGGCTGTTCAGCTGGCAGATGGGTAACTGTTGTGTTGAAAGGTTGTGTTAGAAATTAAGTAGGTTAGGAGTAGCAGATCAAATTAAGAGAAAAGCATGCTAGTAACTTGGCTGAGGAACAAATGAGGACAGTATGTAGCATCGACAGTTAAAATTAAACATGCTGTCCTCATTTGTCCCTTAGCTATCCAGGCAGGGCTTTGTAAATGTTGCTGTTGGATTATCATCTATGCACGCACAGAAATAAAGTCCAGAAAGTATCTGTGTGATGGCCCAACTCTCCAGAAGCTGTGCCATCAGTCTATTTCCTCAGGACACTGGCTTTGTGAAGACATTAGGTAGATGGGTATAAAAGAGGTGTCTGGCACCATACTGGGGATATCAGAACATGCCTTTGTCTTTATGTTTATTTTTTCCCCTCTCTTCCTCTACTAGAAATCCTGTTGAGCAAAGAAGCAGTCTCTTGTGCATATTCGTGCAATTGCCATTTCTAACAATATCTATAAGGACTCTCATTTTTAAGTTTGAGAGCTCTTTACAATTGTTTACAAAATTTTTTCTCTCTCTGCTTAAACTTAAACTAAATAGGTATCATGCAGCAGAATGAAGCTCTTCAGACACCACTGCCTGAGTTCGTACCCTGAGATCATAGCATGCTTTCTACTTTCTGCTGGCTGCCTTGACTCCATCCCTTCTGCCTGTTGTAGGAAGACTGGAGCCTGGCTCAGCACCGAATGTTCGGTGCCTCCCATCCCAAACTATGAACAATCCAAGCTGGACAAGCTGGGAACTTCTTGTGGAGTACAGCACATATCATGAAACCATCTTAGCCCCCCATCTCCAGACAGGTTTGGACACAAAAGTATGTACCTATGATGCTGCTGATGAACAGAGGGTTATTAGGTGTGATTAGCTATTATAGATTATTTAGTGCCAGCAAGACAGAGTATGTGTTTAAGTGCAGTACTCAGATCCATATATTAAAGTCCCTAGGTGTGACATTAACAGGAAAAAATAGGAGAGAATTCTGCTGGGGGTTATGAGAGTCGCTGTTAAGAAACCACCATTGAATTTCTGATATAGCAGCCTACAGGTATGGAGAAGGCTGCTGAAAGGCAGATACATACACTTATAAAATCAGTATATTAAGAGGCAAAAGACTCATTTGACAGATAGCAAGCT
Organism: Tragopan temminckii; assembly: GCA_028571105.1. Classification (NCBI taxonomy): domain Eukaryota; kingdom Metazoa; phylum Chordata; class Aves; order Galliformes; family Phasianidae; genus Tragopan; species Tragopan temminckii. Next base: position 7,610 of record JAOWBP010037606.1, read on the forward strand.
TGAGAAAATGAAAAGGAAATGGGATGCTAAAATGTTTTACGTTACATACTCATCACAGAGAAGGGGAGTTGTGTTTTTAATGAGCAAAGATGTATCATTTCACTTTCTGAGCCTTCCAGCTGATGATAAAGAGACTTGCTATAGAGCAGCAGGATTAAACAAGGTGCAGATATGGATTATAAATTGCTATGTACCAAATGTGAACAGATTGCCCTTAAATGTCATTCTTACGTAGATAAATCAATTCTAGTTGAGAAGAGCAATTCAGCATGGGAGGAGGTGAAGGAAAAGACAATGTACCTGGATCCTCTTATACCTCATGCAGGATCCAGTTTAACTCAGAAATCTGCTGCAGGCTTTATCCACCCATGAGGTCACTCTTAAGGCCCTGGCACGTGTGTTGCCATCTCCAAGGTACAGAAGAAATCTGGACAATAAGAGGCTCTTGTGCTAGCCCCCTGCACAGACCACACTAAGCTTCTTCAGCCTCCTGCACCTAAGCTTGAACCACACACCATGCACTAGACAAGATGGCAGCAGCCTGCATACCCTGAAAGCAATTTCACACAGTTTACCCGGTTCACACAGAGCTCCCCATGTTTGCAATGTAGGTCTTGCCTAGGCAACCTGGGTGGCAGGGGAGCATGAGAAGGCAGCTGGCCCGGGATCGCTCTTTTCAGGCAAAATGGTGATGTGATTTTAAAGCGCTGAGAGAACAAGTGCGGGAACAACCGCATGAGTTCACAGATCAGGAAGGAGAGCCTCAGTGGCTTATGCAGGTCTTCTAATTCTTACGATATTTCATTAATATAAGCAACTGTACTGAAGGAGGATTAGAGGGCAGTAAAAGCATATCTATCTTTAAAATTGGCATTAGTGGTGATCCTGGGAATTACAGACCAATGAGTTTTATTCTGAACTAGGCAAATTAGCTGAGAAGATAATTAAAGTGCAAAGAATAAAACATCTAGATGACAGTGATGATATAACAGGAACAAACCAACACCACTTCAGCAAAAGTATTCACGCCTCACACGTGTAATAGGATGCTTTGTGCATGTCAGCAAAACAGCAGATAAAGGGAGAGTGAGGTGATGGATTATTTGCATGTTCAGAAAGCCTCCATCCACACTCCTTCCTCTGACTCGCACTGTTTAAAAGCAAAGCAGTCAAAAGTAAGATGTAAGCAGCTATTGAAGATCAAAATCAGGTTCAAAGAAGCGCTAGAACACAATCAGTGGTCAATCTGGTGAGAGATTTCAAATGCACCAGCACCTGTATGGGTAATAGAATTAACAAATGATCAAAGTGGTAAGACTTGAGCAATCTCTTCTTTCTGCAACTTTTATATGAGAGTACCTCTGTCAGCTCTTTAAATTGCACGAGTGATCTGTCTTGGAGAAATGCGTTATCCATGGACTTTACATGTTTCTTCCATAGACTTTATGCTACTCAATAGATAGAAAAATGGGAGTCTCAAATCCTCACCTCCTGGAGGTGCGTTACTTCACGCGCATCTCAACTTGTTTTGCCCCTATTAATTTTCAAACCACTTGGTTAGGAAAGGAAAAAAAAAAAAGTTAAAAGGAATCTCAATTAAAAAAAAAAGTCTTAACAGCAATATGACTTCAGGGACAAGTTTACTTTGGAATTGCCTCCTAACTTATACGTTAGAGGATGGTAGCCCCATAAGAATGGGGCACACAGAGCAGGTCTTAATGGAGCAAGCAATGCTGATGGGCAGAGCACCATCCCTTGCTAGATGTAGCATCTCAAAAGGTGTCCATAAGGTCAATGCCACCCAGGCTGTGTGCCACCAATATCAACACAGTGTCTGGACTCATAAAGGATGGGATTTAAAAAAAAAAAAAAAAAATTAACTTATAATGGCCGTTCCTTTGTCATTTCAGTGCAACCCTGTCTGATCCTGCATCTTCTGGGTTTGACTATGACAGCTCTGTTGCCAGAATGCCACAGTAGAAATAAAGCAGGTAGAAAAACAATTAGGATGAGCGAGCATGACCTCCTGAATGGGGGGGAGAGAGAGATTGAGGCAGGGTGACATAGAGAAGGATGGATAAAAGTGATGTGAAAACCAGGTACGAAATACCTGGAAGGGCAGAAGTAAATCATTTCCTCACATAGACTGTCCAATAATACAAGAACAGAAGACACACAATTAGAGCAAAAGGCACTGCATTTCAAACTGATAAAAGGAGAGACTATTTTTACACAATGAATAATTAACCTGTGATGTTCACTACCACAGGATTTTGCCGAGGACAGAGGCTTAGCACCATTCAGAACAGGAAAAGCCATTGATATGAATAATGAAAATATCCACCATTACACTTGACAGAATAAAATCTCTCTGTAAGGGGTTTTAACTCATTCTGGCCCAGAGTAAGCCCTCCGCTGCCTGACTGGCAGGAGAGAGAGTAGATGTCTGCTGGGTGCTGATGGAGGCTGCCATGTCCACCTCTGCAGCTCTTGGTGCTGGCAGGAGAAAGGGGATGGAAACCAGGCAGGGGAAGAGCAGAACTGCTCTCATATGGTAATTCTAATGCGCTGGTAGAAGGGATTTCAGTTGCTTTTCATTTCTGTCTCTGCTTTGTTCAGCCATCTGCTTGTTCCTGCAGCCTGAGAAGCCTAAGGTCTCTGGAGGAAAAGAGACTGCAGCCTGCTACCTGCCAGATGAGGCTATTGCTTTATCTCTTGCAAATTTGACCAAAGCATTCCCCTTCAACAGAAGAGTTGGCCAATTTTCAGCTAATCATCTTGACCTCATCTGTGCTCCTTAGAGTTTTCAAAGGAAAACCAAAGTTATAAAATACTTCAGTTATCTGAAGACAGAGAGCAAAATGGTGCAAATGACCATATAATGGATTTACAGAGGAGACTGGACTTGTTTCTGTGCCATTTTGCATCCAGCTTTTACCCTTTCTCATGAGAGCTTGGCCTTATACCACCATTCAGCAAAGATGGCTCCCAGTGAGATGGAGGTGCATTTTCCCTCCTGTCCAGGACAAAGCATGTCAGAGGGATGTGGCCCACCTGTCCCAAAGAGGAGAGCCACTATGAATCTTATAGGCCTTCATGCAAAGGCCACAACTCCCTGTCAATAAAACCTCAGCTTTTGCCTCTGTAGATCATCTTCCACCCTAAGAACACAAAACATTTCATTAAGATTACCTAGGCAGCACAACATGCTGAGGAAGCAGGTGGGTGAATACTATCTCCATTTAGAACTGAAAAATTAACCATGTGAATTAAGCAGCATGGGTGAGCACAAAATACACATCCTTAAGACATCCCTACAGAGCCTGCAGGCTGCAGTTTCTGCTTCATAAGCCACTAAAAGCATTGCAATATAATATAAACCAGGCATCCCTCCACCTGCATCCTTCTCCCTGCAAGGCCTCTTCAGCACGTACTGCCAAAGCACAGCTGGGCAAATGCTGCTGCTACCCCACAGTGCTGTAGCTCAGCAGGTAACAGGCACAGCCCAGCTTTTGCTTCTGCCCCAGCAGAAGGACTGGGGATGGCCTACTGTCATCAGCTCTGGTGTTCTGCTTGGTGGCTCCAGTGAGGTGTAGGCTTGACTCCAGGGAGCTCAACTTGTTTCCCCCAGCTGAGATGCATGAGCTGCATCCTTTGCTCCCAGGCACATCTGCTCCCAGGTATTGCTGAGGGATATACCACGTCACATCACAGGGTCACCTGTAGCATCAAGCCTACATGGTAGTAAAAACAGGCAGAACCTAAAAGCGTAATGCAAAGCAAATGAAAAGCAACTGTTTGCAACAGAGTGTCATTATAATATTGGAAGAGGTGCTGAACTTTGCCTCAAAGAACTGTGCAGTATGTACCAGGCACAGGGAATAGTCCAGCACCCACAGGCATTGTAATAAACCCAGGAAATTATTAATTTGTTTAAAGAAGAAGGAAGAAAGAGATAAAAACATTATTCCTACAGAGGATAAAGTGGATTTCTATAACTCAAGTAGCAAGGTATCAGTGCTGTTTTTGTGGATTACTACAGGAGATTATATACAAGGCTAAGTAGGATGAAGTCAGACAAGGGTTGATTGTCTTCTGGGAAGACATGAATTAAAGAGATTTTGGAAGATGAACAAAGAACTCCAGATAAGGCTCTAATGGATCAGAAAAGACCACAGCCATGCTGTTTCTACTTTAGGGTAAGAGCTACCTGGGGGATGCTTTTCATCACCAATTAACCCTTTTGTAAGTAAACCTCTCTAAAATGAGTTGCAAAGGCATGGTGCTATTGCACTGCCTACAGATTTCGCCTTGCAATGCCTCATCTCATGTTTTTTTGTGTTGCGCAGACAAAGGTAGACAGCTGACACTTCAAGGAGGGCCATGATTTGTCCTCAAGAAAGCTGGGGAAGAGCACTGCTGGTGTCCCACCCTCTGCCTTGCTTTGAATTGGATCTGGCCTCAGGTTTTAGTGTTCCAGCTCTCAAAGGATGCTGAATTCCATGCTGGCCACAGCTAGAAAAGAGATAAATTCTTGGGTTTTGATACCTGTACCTACATCCTGGGATGTGAACTGAGGCCTTACTTAGCTGACTTCATACAGGAGCTGCCATGATTTGCCATGCCTGGATAACATCTGCTGACAACAATTTGACTTTTTCAATAGAAGCTAGAAGACCTGAATCTCTTCTTATCTGAATAAAGCAGGGGACAATTAACTTTTTTTTTTTTTTTTTTTTTTTTGCATGGAAAGTTTTCTTTACTGAACTTCAAGAGGATGGGAAAAAGCTGAAGTAAATAACCTTCAGGCTTCCTGCTGTGACCAAAACCCCTGTCCTTTGCAATAGGTCTTGGCCAGGTCTCAGACTGGCTATCTGAGCAGGGTCCCTGGGTAGCAGATCCTAAGGAAGTCGTGCTTCACAGAAATGCCCATTCTTGTGGAGGGGAGGACACTGAGAACCAAAGTCAAGGAACATTTCTGCAGGAGAGACAAAGCCTCCTGCTCAGTGGTGGGGAACTGAGCTCAGAGAGGAGAAGGGAGAGCAGTCTGTGACAGCTGATGCGTATGACTGCCCCCTCAGCTGGGAACAGCATGAAGTCCTACAGCTTGTTTTATGCAGGCAGGATGAGCTAACACTTTGTCTAGCCCACAAATCACTGGCCGTCCCTGCAAGTCTCTGAAAGAGCCATCTTTAGAGTGGCTACAGAAAAGTCATCATCTGCTTCCCACCCACACATCCCTGTCCTAGCCAGGCTGGAGCATGACAGGGGTCACATCCAGCCTCCTGCAGAGCACAATCCTTCTGCCAGCACTCTGACAATTAGAAGCACCAATATCACCGAGAGTACTGTGGTGCATCACAGAGGTAATAGGAAATGCATTGCACTTGTGCCTCAGTCTCCCTAGGCACAAAAGACCAATTTTTTGGCCATGTTTCCCAAGCAGTTGCAACCCATTACTAATTAGTGTCTGCAAAATGCTATCAAGCTCCTCAAAGGGAAGGTGCAAAAGAAGGACTAAATATCATTAACAGCTTTATTTTACACGCAGCAGAAATTTAATGAGGTGTTTGCTCCTTGTGAACTGCAACTCCTGCACTGCTGAGAAAATTCTGCTTTCACAGCAGGTATGGCCCGTATCTCTGTTCCTGGAGAGGTACTTTTTGAGATGTTATCCTGCAAACAGAACCACACTAGCTCCTGGTGGTTGCTCTCAAGCCAAGGCTGTGGAGCTGCCATTCACAGCTCTTCTGTTCATTTCTCTGGAGTTCCTGGGGTGCTAGTGACAGGAGATGGAAACTGGAGGGGGAGCCAGAAGATATTTCAAAGAAGGTGAGGTGTCTGCTTCCAGGCTCCTAATAATAAACTGCAATGGGTGTCAGAAATCAGCTAGTATCAGTGTCTGAATTGAATGGCTCTGAAGACTTCTCCAAGCAGATCATCCAGACTGTTTCTGTTGCCAATCCTCTCTTGCCAGAGCTTTCAAATGGCAGCTTTGTGTCCCTGCTGCTTGCAAGTGCTGGCAGCCATTCAGGTCTGCAAGAAAAATCATTAAAAATAGCTCTTGATAATTTAAAAGTCAAGTCTCCTGTTGAACACCTTTGGAGCTGAAAGGAGACTTGCCTCAATGCACACAGTTCACAGAGTGGGTCTTACCTCTGCTGGCATACTTGCTGCCTTCACATGCCGAACATGTGCCTGCTGGGGACAAGGACACAGTAGGTGCCAACTAGTCCCCAGGCCATTCCAGGGCTATGTATCCAGGGCTGGGTTTGGGGGTCTATTCCTGCAGCTGTGCTGCACCCTCTGCACCCCAGGGCCTTCCTATCCTCTCTTTTACCCCGAGGCTGCAGCTGCCACACGATGGACTCCCAATCATGTCATCTTCTCTTGCCCAGACGCAGGGCATCATTGGAACCAGAGGGCTTGGACAAAGCAGCCAGAGATGCTTGAAGCCAGGACAGTCTACGCAGGAAAGTGTTGCCTTTGCTGCACCCCAGTGGACACGCATATGGAAAATCCCAGCAGAATGAGGATCACTCTCTGGGTCCTCGTTTCTAATCCATTGTGAGTTCTGCTGCTGGCAGCGACCTCCAGAGGCTTCAGAGGCATGCTTTTTCAGGGAAGAAACTAAATTACATCCATCTGTAAATTTCCCTACATCACATAAGCAATGTGGCAGGGGGGTGTCTCTGTCTGGATGTGCTCCAGGAAAAAGATCCAGACTGGGTCCTCCTTTAAAAGAAGTTACAGCAACCCTAATGCATCAGAGATTGGTGCTCTGGGCCAAGGTCTCAAGATGTTCCAGTGACATACGAGTCATTTCATTTAGAAAGCCCTCAAGAGAGCATTTGTCAATGCAGATGAGGTCAGTAAGGTAGGATGTTGGCCAGGCTGCATGTGAACCAAGAGAAAGCAATCCCCTTTGAGACAAACTGCAGAGACAAATGCATGGAAAACAGTCAAGAGCTCTCCACCTGAGAGCAAAATATGGCTGTTTGTCAGTCTTAGCAGCAGCTGGTACACAAAAGGGCTCCAATTGCTTCCTTTTTCAGTGCGTTCCCCTGTTTTGTGGCACTTCTCCAGCCTCTCCCAAGCCCCTGACAGTGTTTCTGAAGCAGTATGCTTGATGTTATTTCAAGGACTGGTCATTGGAAGTTGCAGTTAAGTAGTCTGGCTTATTTCCTTCTTCCTCCAGGTTGTGAAACCTGGGAACAGTTGAGTCCTTTTGTAAAGTCATCAAAATGCATTTAAATCCCACCAGCATGTGCCACATACGCTTCAAATCCCAAATTAGAAGAGAAAATGCATGCCTCATGATGCAGACACCCTCCCCCCCTGCTTCCCTTCATGCCCTGGTCTCCCTCCCGCCTGCCAATACTGCTCCCACGGCCAAGGAACTGGCTGTGAGACACAGCCCAGGGCAGCACAGCACACACTGGTATCTGGCATTGTCCTAAAGATGAGCATTCTGCCCCACTTTTACAGCCATCAGAGGAGCACGGAGCAGTCATATTATTTCTGGGAGAGAAATGAGCCAGCCAGAGTAGCTGCTCTATCCCTAATTTGTGAGGCAGGAGAATTGCTTTTCTTGATGCTCTAGCTGTTCTAGCTGGAAAAGACAGATGAACTTTTGGGTGTTTAAACCCTTTCTCAGGTCTGAGATACATGTAGAGAAAACATCAGGCAGAGGATGGAATGGAGAAAATGGTACTGATTTTCAACTTCTTTCATTAATCACCCAGATAATCTGAGAGGAAAAGGCAGTGAGGCTATTAGCTTGCCTCACACAGCCACTGCCTCTGCTGTCCACAGAAGGAAAACCTTGTAGAAAAGAGAACTCTCCTTTCACGCCAGCATCCTGACAGCTGAGATTCCACCCTTGAAATAAGCCAGGGATCCATCAAACTGTGCCTGAAGCACCTCCCAGCTGAGCTAAAAAGTGAATCAGACTGTATTCACACTGCTCTGCCAGAGCAGCCTCCAAAACATGCAATAAAAGGGAAGGGTACTTCCTGCACCCAAACAGTGCAGCTTGTACACAAGGCTGTCAACCCTCAAGTAATGCTGAGAGACTGGCTGCAGGGGTGAGCTGGAATGAGTTTCCAGCAAGGCCAGAGAACCTGCAAGCATTGCATCTGAGCTGAGTTCAATTCGTGCTCCCGCAGTCAGGGCTGCTCTGGACCAAAGAATGGCACCATTGTCCCAGTGCAGCGCACAGCTCCTCCAAAGGAACAGGATTATGGTTGATGCTTTTTGTGTCAAGAAACACAGTCTTTGGGGCTCACACACAGCTGGTACACCTGAGCAGGAGAGGAATAACACTCAGTTCTTAACACTGATTTTAAGAAGATGCATATCTTGGGAGGCACATCCAGCAGTCTTGCTTAGAGGAGAGAACTAGAGGTGCTTGACCATGGGTTCCTCTGACACCTTCTGTTAGGGATCTGCAAAATCTGAGGTGCAAAGCATCTGTATGGGAACTGTTGATTGTGGCCTGAACCTCTGATTGACCACTAAGTCAGCCACAGGAGCAGAGGTGAAGGCAATTCACCTGTGCTACCAGAAGGGATGGAGCCTGGCTCCACCTCTCCTAGATCCCATTTAAGTGCTGACTGCTACTAAGGAAGGATCTCTTTCTGGAGGTTGCTCCTTGTGGAATTTACTATGAGCCTATGATATGGTGAGAATTTCCATTTATTTTGATTATCTTTCTATCGTGATAATCTTATGAAGTCTAACCTTTGTACACCTATTGATTGTACAGCATCTCTGAAATGAGGACAATGTCACATTGCCAGCAGGCGGAAGGAAGTGGAAACAGCCCTATCTTGCTAGCAATTTGACAAGAAGTATGCTCATGCTGTGCCGGAAGAATCCCAGCAGCAATTGACAGGGAGTATTCAATCAGAAATCCATCTCCTACAAGGACTGCTCTTGGGGCCAGATGGAGAAAGCAACCTGCAATCTACTTTGTATTGCTAAGCAATAATGGGGCTGCCTCAGATGGAAAGCGCAGCTCAGAGAAAGTGAAGACGGCTCCCTAACACTGGGGAGAGTGGATACCATCAGAACACTGACTGCAGTAATATAGGCCAACGCCTCTTCAACTAACTCTGCAGTAATCAGAGCCTAGCTCTCTCCCCCCTCTACACTTGCCTTGTGACATTCAGCTAGTGAGAAAACATTTTCCTGACCACAGACTAGATTTAAAACTACTTTGGTTACATCTTATCCCAACAAATAAAAGAAATGGAGTAGGTCTGAGTGTGTGACTCGGCTCAGCTCTGCCAGCAGACAGCTCAGTGCAGAGCAGCTTCTGATCTTAGCAGAATTAGACCCAGCAAACTCACAACGTGATGATGAGGCACTGCCTGATCGTTGCTCTGTGTAGTTCCTAAACCATAGGGGGGCTTCTGGCCAAACTAACAAAGACACAGACCTATTTAAGACTGCCACGCATCACCTGGGAGGAAGAAGTACCCTGCTCTCCTCACCTTTCCTTCTCTATCTTCATCAGGCATGGTGCTTGCCACAGCATCCCCTCGAAGCCAAGGCATGGTCAGAATGGACTCCTAATCTGCCTCAGGGCCTTTGTTCTTCCCAAGGAGCCTTGGTAGCCCCAGTTACACCTCTGTATGAGTGGCTAAAGTCTCAGAAAGTTTTATATAACAGTGGAACCATTTCCCAGGAAGTGGTATTTGTGTCATCTTTTTATATTTTGAGCCTGTTCCAGCTCTCTTATCATCTTCTTTTTTCTTTTTCTTTTTTTTTTTCCCCCAACACTAGCAGCAGCAGTGTACTTAGCCTGGTAAATAATGCATACTGCTCTCGCTGCTATGCAGACAGACAAAGGCAGGTAGTGTATCAAAGAATAAAATTGTACAGCGAATTGCAGTGTAATAGCTGTAATTTAGTGCCCCGTGGGTGATCAGAGATTCAGAAAGTATCAGAGACCCATGCTCTGCGCTGACTGGCAAGGTGACTGGAGATACAGCACAGTGTTTGACCCCTGGATTGTTTCCAGCCTAAGTGAAGCCATAAAAAATTCAGGAGACCATGCTGTCTCCCAGCAAAATGGTTTGTGGGGTGGATAAATAGATGGATTTTGTGTGTACGCACACACAGTATTTTTATATGGGCGCACAGAGATAATCAAAGAAACACTGATCAAGACCCAGACTGACTTATATAACAGAAATGCCTGGGGATGCTGGGGGTGTATCTGGGTTGGTTTATATTTTCTGCTTACAAGAACGAAGGGAAGTCTTCATTAGCGCGCCAGCTGGATCCCAGCTCAGGAAATCTCAATTCATTTCACATACAGGCTAGTGGCTAATGATGTGTGTGTGTGTCCCTCTCTCATTTCGGCTCTTTGGCCATCTCAGTCTTGGGGGCATCCAGATTTTTTTCCAGGTTCCAATTTCTCGAGCATTTGTCTCCACCAATCACCCAGGAAGTCATCTGAGGAAGCAGAAATGATGGCAGGAGACATAATGCTATTTTCAGACTCACTAGTAGCCCCTTGATCAGAGGCAATGAGCCGCATGTTCCTTTGGAGCTCAGCAGATACCTGGAAGGATGTAATCAAGCTCCTTCTACCTGAAGAAATGACAAGCATGCAGGGATGCAAAGTGTTGTCACCCCCTATTTGCAGACGTCTCTGCATACGAGCAAACTTCTTCCTTGTGTCTGTTTGGAGCACCTCCATCTTCACAAGTCTGTTCCGTTGCCCAGGAGTATCAAAAAGCAAGGGATCGGCACATCTTCCTGGAAGCACGGGGTCTGCCCATAAGCAAAGAGCACCAAGCTAAGCAACGGGGCTACCAGGTAGGACCATGGACAGAAGTTAGCACAGTTACCACGCCCTTTCTGTTCAAACATCCATCCCGAAAACCACAGAATACGTTACAGGGCAAGTCCCTTCATCAGTCCTGCAGGTGAGAACGGACTCAGCCTTACTTATGCTCAGCAGGTGGCTGAGCCAGGGAATACATTCTACATAGTTGTCCTCTCTCATAACAAGTGACAGCTCTGTTTGCATCAGCTGTGGAACTCAGCAGCCTTTTCAACACATGACAGGCTCTCAGAAGGGACCATGTAGTAAGAGGCACAGATTTGGCTTCTCCTGCCTCTGACAGCAATGCTACAAAATCCTTGAGTATTCTGCTACTCCAACAGGATCTGGAATCTCATAGGACAAATTTCCCATAGGACCAAACAGAATGGTGCTGTTGATGAGCAGCTGATGTGGTTCAGCTTCCTCATGCCTTTCACAGCATCATCAACGAAGAGGTAGGGCAGGTGAAAATGGGGTGATGGGAGCCAAGAATGGAGGTTGTGGACACCAGATCACCGAGCAAAAAACTAGCTGCCCAGTACCAAAAATGTCATTGCTGCCTCTGTTGCTGAGACACGTGTGTGAGCTCCACCTCACCAGGACAGGCTCAGCAGCCAATGCCACTGTGGCATATTTGCCTAATAAATAATTTCTTATTTTCTTGAACTCTTTCAAGTGGATAAATCTCCAAGAATCCCCCAAACGTGGGGATCTTGTGCAGGATCCCCACTGAAAAACACAGCTATAAAGTCACCCGATTCTGAACTGGCATGGATGCCATCAGGTGTCTCCTCAAATGACCCTCCAAGCTTCCACACACATCAGAAACAATCTCATCCTGAGGAGCTGTGACAGTCACGTTTTTCCTCATCTGATGCTTGCCAAATGTTAAAAGCAGGGCAGGCTGTTCCACTCAGCCATGCCCTGATTCAGAAATACACAGCTCCCCGTGACTTCCAGGGCAATCAGTGAGGCCCTGTACTGTCTCTGCACCATGGCACGCGTCTCTGTGATGGATGCACCTCTGCTGGCTGCAGAATAAACTCAAGTCACAGGGTTGTGGCCCCAATAACACAGTACTTCATAAAGCTGCTTAGGTCTCTCTCTCCGTTCTCAGATATTTATAAGGAACCCATCCCCACAATATATCTAAGCACCTCACAGTCTATCAGATATTTCTTCCTGTAACTGTGCACTTATCCATGCTCAACAGATAGGAACTATGCCGGCACGGCTTTTCACACTCCTGAGGTGCTGCAGCATGCTCACAGGAGGAGAGCAATGCTTTCATAGAACAAATAACACAAGTGGCTGGGGCAGGCTCAGAAAAATGCCTGCAAACTAGCACCTGGCATAAGAAAACTAGGGCTGGTATGTCCTGGGTGAACAGACAGAGACTAAAGCAATAGGACATCTCCAATTTTCAGTAATACATTCAGACAAATCAGTGCCCCACTTCCCAGGTTTGCAGAATGGGACCCACCAACTGGACCCCACGAATCCCTCTTGGATCACATCTCTAAAGGCCATTGTTCCCGCTCTCCTGTATTCTCCAGACTAACACAGCATGACTTGGAGTTCAGCTTCATTCAGTATCAAACTGAGATCTATGATTACATGCTGTCTTTGGCTCTGCAAAAAGCAGGACTCCATCTGTTCCCTGCTGCAATTACTGCACCGCGTGGATAGTCAAGATCTTGCATGAGGCGCACAACTCCTCAGAGCTCCGCACGTTTGACCGAGGCATGTAGGACACAGGATTTCATCCAAACAGAATCTATTGATGAGGGCAGACATCATCCCTGGCTACAGAATCCCTTCTTGGCCCAACTCTGTATATAGTTCTGTCTCAGGGTAGGTTGTTTTGATTAATTTCATTTAATTATTTCCATAATCTCAAGCTGTTCCCAGAATCTGTGTGGAGCTCATCAAGGTGGAAGCAGAGAATATGATGCACACAAATGAAAGATACACTCCACTGGTTTCTCTCTATATATCTTCCAAGAGGGAAAAAACTCTCCACAGTACAGGAGCATCTTTCAGCCTGCAGAAGCCTAACAGTGCTATCTGTCACTCTTCTGTTACCCGGTGGCACTTAATTCTGCTGTTGTCCCCACAAGGGGCAGACATTTCTGCACTGGAATTCACCACCTGGTCATTATTAGAGAACTGCAGTTTCATCCCTGCTTATAGGAAAGGAAGGGGAATATATGAGTTGGTCATATAGGAGGGAGATGGGAGAAAAGCAAAGCCCACGTTGACACAGGCATCTCTAAGGACAGGGTATTTGCCCAGTTTCAGCTCAGCATGGCTTAGCAGCCATTCATCAGCTATTCCCAAGCTCTCCATCATCCTGCTCAGATCCAGCTCGCAACATCTCTGTTTGCTTTCTCTCTCCTGATCACTCAGCCCTTCCTTCTTCCAGAAGGTCAACACACATCTCTATTTCAGCCCTGCTGACATTTTCTGCCAATTCCTTTGTCATGGATATCCTGTCCCTGTGACCAGTTGCATTTAACACAGCAAGGCTGGGATGGGAAAGGAGTGAAGGCACTGGACTAGGCACCTGATATGTTAGAGGAATCTGTTCTCAGAAGTTTCATGGGGTTCCCTCCAGTTCCACAATTCACAAGGCACTGCCTGATAAGATGGAAAAGGAGATGTTGGGGGAATGGAGGAATGCTCTCCATAGTGT
>JAOWBP010037626.1:0-16981 GCA_028571105.1 Tragopan temminckii
GTGCCGTAGGCCGCGCCCCTGCTCGCGCGTGGGCTTCCGCCATGTGCTGTGGGCTGGCTGGTTTTGTTTGCCCGGGGATCGTTATTGTTATTTTAATTCTTTTTGCCATCCCGAGGTGTCAGGCGGTACGTGCTGGCTGGGGACTGCCCGGCCGAGCCCGCGCCAGCCCCGCCGTGCGGCCCCACGGGGCCGCTGTGTGAGCGGCCTCCAAAAAGCCGTCATCCCGTGGCGGTGCTGTAATGAAGGGCCTCCGGCGGCGCCGCGCGCCCCGAGCACGGGCGGCCCGGGGAGGAGGCCATTTTAGGCTGCCGTGCGCGGGGATGGCAGCGGTGACACGTCAGCCACCGCCGCCGCGCTGCGGAGAGCCGTGCCCGGGGCTGGGGGTGCGAGGTGTTTCTTTTCAACGTGAGGAGCGATTCCCTGAGGAAATAAATATGTGGTCAGGCGGTAATCGTGCCTGCAGGGAGCCCTTGAGTGTGCCGCAGGAAGGTGCGGAGCAGACATCTTGCCTGAGCCATGCAGGCGAGGAGCGGAGTCTGCCATGTCTGCAGCGAGAGCAGCACTGAGGCCCTCGGCTCTTAGCAGTCCTCCAAGCCACTGCCAGCTTTGGAAAGGGGATTACGGTTCTGTATTTACAAAGAAGTGTCACCATCTGATAGTTGCCTCATCTGTTGCTCGCTGTGCATTTTTAGTATTCTTCATGTCAGACACAAGGCCAGATTGGGCACAGTAGAAGAGATTCCTCACAGCAAGCTAAAATTACTATCAAGAAACGTATATTGCCAATAACTTCTGACTGATCTGCACAGAGATGAGCAGGCAGCAGCCTCTTCCCTAGGACATGAGAAGTGCTGGGTGGGGAGATCCTTGGGCAAGCTTTGCTGTAGCACTTCAGGAGGTTTCAGGCTAGCAGCAGCCTGTCAGCTACCAGCATATTTTGAGCAGAGCACTTTGGAGTGAAAAAGAAGAGCTAAAGATAGAGAAAAGGCTGGGAAATAGGGACTAGGAAAGTGGAAAAGAGCTGCATATGCTTGATAGTGAGCAGCCATTATCACAGCTTTGAAATGTTTCTGACTTTCCATGCTCTCAGTGTTGTGTCATGTGTAGATTCACTAATGCCTGCTGGGAACTTATTTTGTTCATTTCATTTTGAATTTATTTATTTTTTCTAAGCTTTATTTTTCAGTTCTGGAATATTTGTCTACTTAAGTAGTTGGTGGGTAAGAAGAGCTGAATGCATCCATTCTGTAAATATGTGGGCTTTGCAGTCACTCCAGTTTTCAATTTAATCTAGCAGATTTGATTTTCTCACCCTTGTTAATAAGAAATTACTAATTTTGGAAAGCTTAGCAGAATCTACTCTGCAGATCAGGGCTAACCTGCATAACACTGGTGGGCTTTTTTACCAGCAAGTGTAAATGAGATGCATGGTAGTGGTATGTGGTGGAGTTAGCCTGCTGTTTCTCCTTCTGTCTGTGGCACAAGCCAGCATGCCGTGTCCCATTCTTTCACTCAAGTTCACTCCTGTAATCTGAGAAAAAAACTGACCAGAAAAATTGATTCTTCAGGTTTGACAGTGACTGCTGTGAAGGACTTCGGGGAGTGGAACTTGGAAGCTGGAGCGCTGGTGCTTGCAGATGGAGGCCTTTGTTGCATTGATGAGTTCAATAGCATCAAAGAACATGACAGAACCAGTATCCATGAAGCAATGGAGCAACAAACCATCAGTGTAGCAAAAGCAGGGTAAGTGGCATGTTAACATATGTGACAAAATAATGTTTCTCTTGTAAGTTGAAGAGATTGTTGTCATTCTAATAAATTACAGTTGTTTTCTTTGTTGTACTACATAGTTTTCTTCTCAGCAGTATTGGTCAACAAGGTGAACTGACATTTCATAGACATACCTCATTCATTTATCATAGAATCATTTCATAGAGTGGTCTGGGTTGGAAGAGACCTCAAGGATCATCAGGCTCCAACCTCCCTGCCATAGGCAGGACTGCCAGTCTCCGTATTTAATACTAGATCAGGCTGCCCAGAGCCCCAAACTTCTGGGTTTTCAGTCTACTGCTGCGCTTAGACAAGGACTCTTTTCTAAAAACTGTGTTCTTGTCATTTTAAGGGAGCTATCATAATAATTGTATGTGAAATGAGGAACCTAGTGAAATTAGTATTGGAACTCACAAAGCAGGATTTCATTTCTCCAGTATCTAGTAATACTGGATTTCCAGGCTGCTCCAACTTGTAGGTTGGGCAACGCATGAATATGAGTTCCTACTTACCTTCCTGTCCTCTCTTTTTAAACCTGTATTATTCAAATCTGCTTCTTCTTTACTCTGCCAATTTGATCTCTAGCTCAGACCTCTTTCTCTCAGCTACAAGCAGCTCACGTCCAGGCCCAGACCATCCCCTGGCTGATGTTACTGAAGTCTCTGCTACTCAGAAGGCACCATCCTTTCCACATCCATCCTTGTTCCTATCCACTCTGCTCTTGCTCCCATCACATCTTCTTGTCTCCTCTAGTTGATCATGTCCTTTCTTTTTCCAGGCATCTGCGCCGAATCCTTCTCCAGTCTCTTGTGCTCTTGACATTTTTTCCACTTTACAACTCATCTCCTCTTCCCCTCCTGTCTGCTGCATTCTCTTTTGAGATTATGCTCAACATTTGCTGTTGCCTGTATGACATCTAGTGCATCACCTCTTCCTTATGTTATGTACTATGTTATACTCTGCTGTACATTGAAAGTATGCATGAATTTGCTCAATTTATGCATTCTTAAAAATTCATTCACTCATACTTTTTCACCCACATCAATTCTGATGCAGCCCCTGCAAAAATACTAGGCAGAAAGCAGATAGATCATGTTCTCCTCATCTGGGGAAGTGTGAGCCTTTTTGCCAGCAGTGAAGATGGGAGCAAATGGTTGGAAACAATGCAGTATTTCTGCGTGATAAGATAGTGTTGTATTTTAGTCGGGCTCCTTGTTGGAGGTATTTGAGTTTTGAAGACCTCAAACCACGACTTTACCTTTTACCTTTAAATTCTAGCATGGTGTCAAATCAAAGTTAGAATAACTGCTACCTTAACTGAAACAGCTGCATTGCCCTGCATTTAATAACGCAGACTAGGATAGTATTGTTAAGAGAGAAAAATCTCAATCACCCTAGAAATAGAGTTGATATGGCTGCCATTGCTGTTTGACTGGGTTAATATCCAAAATGTGATTACGGACAGGAATAAAACATACGCTCCATTTTATTTTGCTTTCTTAAAATGTGAATTAAGACAAAATCTATCTTTAATTGTGAAAAAAAATATACTGTAGGAATCCACAAAGTAACATTTGTTTCTGAAAAGCTATGTTAGTTTTAATCAGCTAAGAATCTAGCTATATGTAAAGATGACTTGTGGGAATATCGCCTAGTTACTTTTGGTGTGCTGAGTACAGTCTTTAGTTGCTATTCTCTGACTGAGAAAAGCTTTGTATGTAGTATTCATTGCTACAAAAATTATATGTATTGTTTAGCTCTTAACACTCTTTGAAGGTAAGATGTGCTCTTTATAACATAAAAACATGGTATTTGTTCTTAACACTTTGGAATCACCTACCTTTCCCAGCATAATTCAGCTGTTCATCATACTTCTCTCTAGCTTGGTATGTAAGCTTAATACAAGGACAACCATACTGGCAGCAACAAACCCCAAAGGCCATTATGATCCTACTGAGTCTGTCTCTGTCAACATAGCTCTTGGCAGTCCCCTGCTGAGCAGATTTGACCTGGTCTTAGTGTTATTAGATACAAAGAATGAGGAGTGGGACCGCATCATTTCGTCTTTCATCTTGCAAAATAAAGGTAAGAGCAGTCTTTTTTATTTTTTATTTTTTTATTTCCCCTGCCTTTCATTTTAGTATTTTATTTTTCAACATTTTGCGTGAATTGGTGTTCACGCGTTTGCTGTGGTAGTTGCCTGTGATGGTGGTTGTCTTTCTAGTAGGGATAAGATAGAGATCACTGATTAGTTAATAGAGGTGATCTGTGAACACCATACTGTTACCTTTACTCTGCGATCAGACCATCAGTCCAGCTCAGTGAGTGGGTGGTTTCCATCTTGGCCTTATTACTTGATGTGCAGATCCTACACGTGATACTATTTTACATGCTGTGAGTGGGAAACTTAATTCAGACAGAACAAATCTGAGCTGTGCGTGCTACAGGACTAACGGAGTGCTTGAACAGTGCGCCAAAGCTGCGTGCTGTGAAATTAGGAAGGATGGTGTGATTTGATTTTAACCAGCCCCTCATCTGCTTTAGGAGCATGACCTTGATCCCCGTTAGAGATCAGGTGATTAGAGGAACTTCTTCAGGTAGCTTATTTTGTTTTCTTCCCTTCCCAAAATGTATCCCTGCAGAAAATGTTCAGAATATGGAAGGTAGTCTTTGGCTTCTTTGGAGCAGGTAAAGTAGCCAGAGGAGGTACAGCAGTCACGTGGCACTTTACATTTTACACGGTACTGGAGCGCTTAATAACAACCATACCATCTGGTGGGCAGTGAGCCTGACAGCACTGCTGTTGAAATTACTGCAGGCTTTGCTGTGGATTGTGTTAGGGGAGGGATTGGTTGGTATGTAACATTTCACACTGGAATTTAACGAAGTCCTCAAGGACTAATGTGTAGGCACTCCAGTACACCCCAGAAATACAGTAAGATGTCCTTTATATTCACCCACCTAATTAACAGTAATTCTTAGGAAAGGGCTTCGTGTCTGTCGTATGTTTACTGACAAAGCAGTTGTTACACAGGTTGCCCTAGCAAATCAGAAAAACTCTGGAGCATGGAAAAGATGAAAACCTACTTCTGCCTTATAAAAAGGATACAGCCAAAGTTGTCTGATGAGAGCAACCTGATCCTTGTACGCTATTATCAAATGCAGCGTCAGAGCGACTGCAGGAATGCTGCCCGAACTACCATTCGCTTGTTGGAGAGTTTGATACGCCTTGCAGAAGGTAAGGCTGGGACAATTTTATTTTTAGGCTACCAATTAACCTTTATAAAATGAATAGATTGGAAGTTCAATTATAGCCAGTGAGCGGAGTAGCAGTTTTTCTGTAGAGATACAGACAGGTGAACCTTGCATTACTTTACAATCTAAAGAGATTTGGAGATTTTGAATGTAGGAAAAAGTATTGTATTTGGATGATCAAAATCAGTTTTAATTTCACTGTTCTCACAGCCATAATAAAAATTAAAGCCACTGGAAGAAATTATATTTGAGAGAAAAGTCTCCAAAGATATGTGTCATTATGAAAAGCAAATCTCAGGATTCATTTTACTTAATTTGAGTCCTGGATTGCCATTCTACTCTGCCTGAGGAAGGGTGTCAATTGTTGGATACTGTCCTAAAATTAATAGAACATCAACACGTTTCCTTCATTATCAGTAATCAAGTCTGTATTTTGCAGTAGGGACTACAACATTGCCAACTGTAAATTCAAGTTATATTTCATTTACAAGAACAAAAACAAAGGAAGCATAGGTCTCTATCTTAACGTGATTTCATTTTCTAAGATGTCATATTGAGTATTTTCAAGGTTAATTTAAAAGAATGTACTGTATTTTTGTATAAAGAATCATAAATGGTCTTCATGCTTTTATATGCCAGTGAGCTGTGTAGTACTTTCTGCATCAGATGTTTATACTTTGGTCTCAGTTTTCAGAGGAAATTATTTAGTTGAAATAAATTATTAAGAGTCACATGTTATTTATGTGTTTAAGGTTTCTTCCATTCTTATGTGTCTCATATTTGGGACTTCTAGTAGGACTTTGTTCTTTCAAAGTATTATATAGATGGTATTAATTAAACTTAATTTTAATTAATCTTTCTGAATAAGAGCCATGTTTCCACAGCCAATTAGGATAGCTTCATGTAGAAAATTATTTCCATTTGCATTATATCCACTTGCAAAAATCAGTTTTGTTTTGCTGTCTTATGAAAGGAAAGCAAGAAAAAATAAGGCTACGTAGAGAAAAGCATGTTTCAGAGCAGTTAGAAGAAATTACACCTTTTCTGACATACAGTGAATTATATCACATTCTTTGTTGCCATATCTAGCATTTTACATCAACTACAGCATTTTGAGCACTGTTATTCAAACTATCCTGTTATTGTAATTCGGAAGCACATTATCTTCTTTATTTGTAAAACTAAGTCTTCTAATTCCTATTGGAATTGACACTGAAATCAAAAGGACCGTATTAATATTTAAGTTAGATCCATACACAGGTGTTTGAAGAGCTAAAGAAGTTTTAAGATATATCATCTCCCTTATAGTACAAAAATTGCTTTTTAACTTTTAACGTACTTTCACTCATACTCACTTTCAGTGCCCATTTGTTTTTGCTAGCTCATGCCCGCTTGATGTTTAGGGATACTGTGACTTTGGAAGATGCTGTAACTGTGGTGTCGGTGATGGAATCTTCTATGCAGGTAAGATTTCTTGCAGACATTGTAATTGCTTAATACCACATTAATGGATTTATCATGTAGATACATGCCAACTCCTTTAATCTCTTTGGAGAAGATTTCATGGTATCATGGAAAATGGATCATCAGAGACCTTGACAATTAATTTTTAGTCCATCTTGATGACAAAAGTTTTAAACACAGGTGATAGTGGAAACTCTGGATGAAGTAGATTTTGTTATGCTATAATCATCTGCATTTTAAAGACCGTTTGAACCAAAAATTATTACATTGCTATCTTTAATAGCCTCTGATGAATTTTTCTTATGTGTCATTACTTTGTTGCTCGTGAACTAGGTATGAGAGAACCAATCAATTGCTTTGAGAAAGTTTCTATTGGTTGCCAAGATCGACACTTTGCATTGCCATTAAAGTATTTTAAAACATGCTATTGGCGATACTGAAACTCACAGAACTTCTAGGAGAATAATTTTACTCTGAGAAACCTTAAAAGTTCAGTACGTTGGTTGCCATACACTGAAAATTGTGTTTTCTAGTTATCACATGGATTTGTGTAATATTTCTAAGTTTTTAAAAAAATAAATAAATAAAAACAGGCATTGAAAGAAGGTGGAAGGCTACATTATAATTTACCGGACCATCACTGGAATATTGAATGTAAAGAAAAGAGGCAGATTTAGAGCAGAAAAAAGGGATATGAATCTGGTACGGGCTTTTTTAAATGGAAATCTGGAAAATATTTTTACTTCTAAAATATATTTAAAATAGACAGTATTCCTTCAGATAGAAAATTTTAAGGAGAAATGAAGCTTAATGCTTTGGAGTAGAAAATAAGTTACCACAAGTAGATTATCCTGTATTTTTCACATAGGGGTGTTTTGCACTTCTGAATTATTTGGTTTGGGTTCTGTGAGAGATAGAGTACTCTGCTGCACAGATCAGTGGTCTGGTCCAAACTGGCATCCTGTATTTCTGTATAGATTGATATGAATAGGTCAGAATTAAAGCAA
The DNA here is from genome assembly GCA_028571105.1 of Tragopan temminckii. Taxonomy (NCBI): domain Eukaryota; kingdom Metazoa; phylum Chordata; class Aves; order Galliformes; family Phasianidae; genus Tragopan; species Tragopan temminckii. The sequence goes on from JAOWBP010037626.1 coordinate 7,497, forward strand.
TTTTATATAGCATCCATTAGGTCAAATATGTTAAAGACTTTCGCAGAAGTGGATATGGACCTTATTTGAAATAGAGTGCGTCCAGGTAGACGTACAGAGTCACATACACAAGTGCAGGTAGGCACTTGTAATCCCCCTTTCTCTTTCAATGAAGTTTGAGAGATTAATTGTAGTTTGTGCCACAGTTAATCTACTGTTCAGTTTTGGACATGGAATTTGTCTTTAAAAAATACTGCAAGGTCTGACCTTAGGAAGTCGCAGAAGATTATTTCTCTGTCTGCTGCAGTTCATCTTGCACTCTTGAGAAGAGCTCAGCTTTTCAATGACAGTACTGCATCTGAGTCAAAATAATCTGTAACACTATATCCAATTGAAAGAGCAGAAGATACCGTGTGTTCGTTAACAGTTAACAGTTCGTAAATAAAACTGTAATAATTTACGTTGGAATTTGCTGGGACACTGATTTCACATCACTGTGGTTTTGAGATATAAGAAACCTGAAATACTCAGATTTTTTTTTTCATGACAGATCAAAAAGTGGAGACTAATGAATGTATATTGCTGTCTGTATATCTATATGTTGTCAGCACTAATAAATGTAGGAAAAAAAGGTACTATTTTAACGATGGGTCACTTTGTCATATTTCTTTGTCCCCTGAGGGCTGCAGTTTGCATAAAAGTATATGTCTAATCAGTGCTAGTGAGAAATCTGCCTGAATTATGACTGTATGAGACTACATGGGAGCAGTTTGTGTGCTCATCATATTTGTTCTATTCATTGACTTTTAGGAGGAAATAGGAAGTTTGTTTTTCTAGGAATTGACAAACTTGAGATCTGCTATTTAAGGCCAAATTTTACTTTCCATTTGGAAATTAGAAATAAATCACTGAAATTATTCTTTGATTTCTTAAAATCTAAGTAAAAGTAACATGCAGTGGTTTCTTTTCAGAAAGTGGTTCCTTATCACTGAATAAAAAAAAAATTGAAAATGAAATTGTTGTTTTTATGTGTAGATACATCCTATGTTTCCTGCCTAATTGTAGAATAAGATTGGAAATGCAGAAGCACCAATGTCATTCTTGAAGGACTGGCTGCCACCTCTCAGTTCAGCTTTCAGCTTAGCAAGTTTTATCTTAAATGTCATCTTTCCAGCTTCTACAAAAAAACATATTCTTACCAATGTAAAATCAAAGTTCACAGTTCTCAGGGAAGTATTTGGATATTTCATGTGGGCCTACTTGAGAAGGAGCACTATCCTATTTTCATTACTAGCCCAGTTCATTGAGGCTTTTTTTTGTCTGTTTGTTTTAGACTCTGTTCACCTTTGTTTTTCTCAGGGAAAGCAGGACGTGGTTGTACCCACTGGGCATATGCTTTGAAATACATAATCATATGTTCCTTTTTCTTTCCCACTGGATTCTTACATCGTAGGTTGACAGTACTCAAACTAAAAGCAACTACTCCTTGTCAATATTTTGCTTGGTGTTTTATTACTTAGTGTTCAAATGCTGTTCTACATATAGAATTCTATTTTTTTTCATGTGCTTTTCTGTGGAATTCATTTCCAGTGTATTTCAGAAATAGTAATTTATATGCATGCAGTCATTGTAAAGTGACAGGATGGTACTACTCCTGTTTTGTAATCTGGAGCTGATGTATGCAAGATCCAGAAGAAATTATCCATTAAAGCATGTCCTATGAAAAATGGTTCGGGCTTAGTTTCAGAGCAGTAGCACTCTGAGTGTTTGAGCATATTTTCTACTGACAGCAGTTTCCTTCTGTGCACACACCACATCAAGCTCCCAATTAGGAGCTTATTGCCTTTCAAAACCTTTGCTTAGTTGTCTCACTCAGACTCATAAGAACTGGAAATTAGCACAGAGATTGAATCTCTTTTTCATCAGTAGCTTTTAGCTGTCCTATCCAACAGACCAAGCTTTCATTTCTACAGCCTCTGCCTCATTGTACAATTTCCAGTTTCTGAAACAAATAAGGAAAAACTCACAATAAAATAGATTTATGAAACAAGTAAGTGTTGTACAAGAATCTTTTTCATAACTGCTTTTCTGTGGAACAAATTTGTCATATACCTAAGCGACCTGACAAAAAAAACAAGCGATAACTTAAGTGGGATGCATTAATGTTTGAACAGCCAAGCTTAGTTTTAATATTGCTTAATATTGATTTTAGAGGTCTTGAATTAGCCGTGTGAGTAATGTTGCTTCAGTATGAATTTTTTTAAAATGAACTTTTAAAATTACAAAATGGAAAAAAAAACTAATTGCCACAAACAGCATCACTCATGTGAACCACATTTTCAATAGGGACAGCCTATAGACTCGGAGTCTCTATGTCTGGAGGCTGCCTTTATTGAAAACTTGAGGGCCGTGAGATGCTGTGTGTGGCAATTTCTGCTTTTAGAGACTGTCCACTTTTGCTCTGCTTTCCTGGTGCTTGATAAGCACGTTGTTGATCAGTTGGATTGAGCTTTATAGATTAGTCAGGAATGGTAAATGCTGGCTAATCTGTGGCAAAACAGGTGTGTGTGTGTTTTGTGGTTTTGTTTGTTTTGTTTTTCCAAAGAGCTGTAGTAGAATGTTTTGTGTGGAACAAGTCACTTTGTGCAGATGCTGTGTTCCAAATAAAAGCTACTTCATTTCTCACAAGATTAGAAGTGTGGAATTACTCCTAAATAGTTACATCTATTCAAAAATATTTTTGCAGTTTGATTTCTCTCATGTTGACAAGTCTTAATACCCAGGTCTTTCCATTTAAATAAATAGGAAAACATAGTGAAAAAAATTAGCAGTCAAAACATCTTCCATTATGAAAGTTGCTTACACGATCAGAATTTTTACAAGGTATTTGGAAGCCTAATTTTAATTACTAATGTCTGTTTTTAGTAATGATGTTCTCAAGCCTTAGATGGACATTCTGCTTTTCTATAAAGAAATAAAATCAGCACTCAGGAAGAGTAAATGGCAGTCTTGAGCATAAAATTGTTCTTTGTGTATGAGCAAACTTGCCTGTCAGAGCAGACCTAAAAGAATTATTTCTGTCACTAGAGTTCCTCAGTAAGTATTTGCCACGTTAAGCTTTAAAATGTCTGAGAGAGAATTTTGTATTAAATGGTCTCTGCTGCTTAAATCTGATGCTAAATAATAAAGAGAACTTCCTTTTTTAAAACCTCTTCTGGTGCCATAGGGAGGTGCACTTCTTGGAGCCATCAATGCCTTACACACCTCATTCCCAGAAAACCCAATGGCGCAGTACCGAATGCAGTGTGAACTCATATTGGAGCGACTGGAGCTGCAACATCTTTTGCACAAGGAGCTACAAAGACTTGACAGGTATTTGCAGAGTGACAAAATAATTCAACAAAGAATCATTTGACAATAATTTCTAGGGAGAGTCTAAAAACAGAATCTGACCCTGGGAAAGGGCTTGTTCTTTAGAGGACGTGAATAAGCATTGTATTAAAGTAGCACTCTGAGATCATCACAAGGTCATTTCTCTCTCTGGGTTACGGAATGCAACAATAATTTTATCCTCTCAATTGTTTCCCAACATATATCTCAATTCTATACTCAGGTGAATTCCAACTGAATTTACTAGGGTACAAGACTCTGTATCTGAGCATGTGATTGTATAAAACATTTTGTTATTTGCTTGGTGAAAAACAGAAGATTTGCTTTATATTTTTTTGCCTTCTTCTGTGTTGAGCTTATGATTCATGCTGTTCTTTTAATGAAAAATAGAATTCTGAATCAAAGTTCTGTTATTTTGGGGGATTTTTCTCTTTTTACACACAAATTTTCAGTTTTTTCTCTAGTTTTCAATTCACTGCAGTAACCTCTGGAAAGTCTATTTTCTTTTACTAATAGAGAGCCTTTAACTCACTGGGACTGAAAGGAGAACACTGTGATTGGTGGGAAATAAATACAAAGTAAATACAAAAATATTTGTTTCCTGAAATGAGATCAGGCTTTAAAGAAAGTTGCAGTTTCTTGCTGTTAAAAGGAATACAAATATTAATATTATTAAAGCTAAGGAAATAAGAACATCATTCAGATGTTTTTCAGTCTTCGTTTTGTAATTTATAGTAAGGACATTTTAAGCACAGTGGCAATAGAAGGAGATAAAAGTGAGGTATCTCCAATAGACAGAAAAAAGCTTGTTTTAAGAAACAAGTGTTCATAAAGGATTATTGAAATACAGTGTGGGATGGAAGATCAGACACAAAGGTAGGATCAGGTCTGCAGTTGACCTTTCTGGCAGGGACTTCTGTTACCTTCTTCTCGGACTCCCTGATGAAGGGGATTTCCCATTGCTTTTGGGTAGTTTGTTCCATTATTGCTCCATCCTAATACTCGTAAAGGTTTTCTCCATATCTCCTTGAATCCCTTGTACTGCATATTAAGATGATTTCTTCTTCCACCGTCTTAAGTAGCTTAGAGAATACTTAATGAATGTCCTCTCTAAAACAATCCATTCTGTATTAGAAGACTTGTCCAATGTATTTCCCCTAAACCATATTTTGATAAAACAAGCATGTATCTTTCAGCACATCGTGGTGAATCAGATCATTTCTATACCTATTCACCAAAATCTTAAGTGTATCTATCAGAATAGGTCTATTAGTAAATAATTGAAAGAATGATTTCTAAAAAATACATGTCAATGTAGCATTTTCTCTCAAATATAGTGTTTTATCTCATATAATAGAAAAATTCTAAATTCTGCCACTTAATGCAGAAGGTGTTGAGAGATCAAAATAAGCTCAAACTGCAACACCAGCTTCTGGAGAGCTATACATTAAACTGAATTATTCAGATATTGAACATTATCTGTAGCTTTTCACCATTCATACATACTAAACATCGTTAGGACAATAAAGGAAGAAAACTGGAAAAATAACTGACTACTGCTTCATTTTTTTTTATTCTACAGATTACAAAAAGGAAATTCTTGCCAGTTACAGCCTGAAGAGACAAGTTTCAGTACTACTACAGGATGCTTGAACAAAAATACATTTGAGTCAAAGCAAAAGTCTCAGTCAGAACCTTCAGATCAACAAAAGACTGACTCCAATCCACAGCCTTCTTTGCCTAAAAGCAATTGTGAAGGAGATAAACGCCCAGAAACCTTATGCAACCCAACACCTGGTAATAACATACATACAAAACGCTTGATTAAACTTAACAAGAGAGGTGATGATGACAGCCTGGGATGGTTTGACAGCCTGGAAGATAGAAACACTGATGCTGAAGAAACTTTTTGGAAGACATCTCCAGTGCCCACGACATCTCCACATAATGTGGCTTTAAAATCCATGTCTAAGTCCTCCTCTTCAGAGGAAAGAAATTCTTCAATCCCAAGGAAAGAAAATGAAATGAGAGGGTCATTAACAACTGTTACTCTGCGTGCTTCTTTGGAGCAAGACAAAGTTTCTGAGATAAGCAGCAAAAGGACTGAGGAACACAAATGTTTTTCTTCAGAAGCAAACATTCAAGACCCAACATCAACAAGTGTCAATATGCAGGATTCAGTTATTACACAACGGGTTTCTAAAAGACTGCAGAGGTTGCACACAGAGAAATCACATGGATTCTTTACAAGTACACAGAACTCTGAAGCAAAGGCCTTTCCCTCAGTATTACCTGTATCTGGCCTGCTGGATCTTTCAAGTGATACAGACTCAGTAGTAGGAGATGAAAATAATAGTGCATCTGCAGCAGCAAAACATGCAGTAATTTCCATGACTAAACGAAGTGAAGGTCAAGCAGGGAAGGAAGCACAGACAGTAAGTTCTTGTGAGGCAGAAATTACTGGCCGTGAAAGTCCTCCAGCAGCTAAACTAGCTAAATTTTCTTTCAGACCGAGGACAAATCTTAATCATTCTTCTGATAAGAAAAATTCAGAATTTTCCCTTTTTCCAAGTGAAAATACTGCTAAACCGGGAGAGCAGCTGCAGAAAGATTGCTGCCCACCTGAGAAACGCAAGATGACACTGACTCGCTTAGGAAAAAAGAGTTTGGAAAAGCAATCCATTGGTAATAAAGGAAATGAAGAGCAGCTGAGTCAGGCCTTAGGGAAAGAGATGGCAGGAAATGCACTGATGCATTCTGATGTCACATTTGATGTGTCACCTCCACCCACTGAAAAAAGAGAGGAGAAGCTTGGTGGTCCAAGTGCAGTGAGAGTGTGCTCCAGCACATTAGAAAATCTCTCCAGGTTCTGCTTTGTGTCACGTCCTGACTCAAAATCAGAAACTCCACCAACTATCAAGACTGACACTAACAACAAGGAAAGCCACAGCCCATTGCTGAAGGTGCATATGAGCAACAAAAGGAAGAGTTTTGCATTGGGAAGTGCGAGTAAAGACAGTGTGGTCACCCGAAAATCCCTCTTCTCAATAGCAGAGCTGGATGATGCTACGTTAGATTTTGACTGGGATTAAGAGTGCATCTTTTGAATGGGATTAAGAGGTTAGGAAAAATCCAAGTTTGTAACGTGGATATTCTCGAAATTACTTAACACGTAGCTTTTCTGAATCTACATCCTTCTGTTAATTATATCAGCAGTATCCATAGGTTACTAAAGCATCTAAAAATAATCTTGGATGCCTGTTGATACCAATGAACATACTTCAAGGGCTGTATACTTTACATCAGCTGAAGATTGTGTATACTAGAGGCCTTACGTGGTTTTTCATTTTCTGAACTCTTCCCAGGAATGGTAATGTCGATTGACTGTTCTGAATGATCTGATTTAACCCAAAGACTCATACGTTTCATATATCCAGAGTACAGCGACATTAGCGGAAGAGCAGGTTTAATTGACTGTTGTCCTTTTTTTCATGTAGCAGTTGAAACTATGTGTGATACAGATTGTCCTTTTGAGTGACCACGCTACTTTGGAAAAATGATGATGCTAAAGCTATGTCATTATGTTTTGTTTCCCTATATATGTTTGTTTTCAGCATAGCTAGCTATATTGTGATTTATCATCATGTTGTGCTGAATATCCCCATATTATCAGTGTCATGACAACTTTGCTACATGTCTGGCTACTGTGTTCCTTATCACACTGCTGATGTTGAAGACATATATCTAGGGCTTTTTATTTCTGATTTTTTTTTAATTATTATTTCATTTCAGTTTTAAATACACTGATTCAGATGTTTGTATCTGTATTCTGGGTCATTTTATCAAAACCCAATTCTGTAATAAAGAGACAGTTCTTCATGGCGGAGAGAACAAATTTCAGGTAACTGGAATTTCTCAGTAAGCCCTGGCATATAAACTACACTTCAGACCTAGCTTCATGGTGAATAGTTAACCTAGCACAACTTAACTGTGCCTCAGAAAATGTTTAATTGACTATTTAAATCATGATTAGTGTTTTACTACATCTGATACACAGTTTATCTTCTGTGGCATGCTGCATCTTATGTTGTTCATTTGTCTGATGGGAAATAAATCTACTAGTGTATTACATGTTTACAGAGAGAGGCAAGCCTTGAATTTCCTTCAGTGACTTGTATGTGACAGGTATGTTTCTTCTGTGTTTGAATTCTCCACAGAATATTCTTGTTATTGCCTACAAGGTAAACGGAGAATGAAATGGTTGCTTAGGGCACAGTAAATCCTTTGAGAGGCTTGCTAGCACAAAGAAGGTCTTTTTTTTCTTGATTTGTTTAAAATTAGCAGTAGCTCCCTTGAATCTAGGTGAATTAAAATAGTGTAAAATTTCAGGAAATGAGGGGGAGTGGTAAGACCCAAGTATTTCAGTGTGATGCAGTGAAATCATGAAAACAGTAATTGCAGTGGGTGACTTACTGCTAGGAGTTTGAGAAAATGACAGAGACATTATTGTCCATACTGATTGTATGGCAGTACTCTGCTGGAAATGAAGGAAGTGAACTTTATCTACCTCTCGTCCAGAGCACAGAGCCACCCAGTGCTGCTCCTTCCCAAAGAGACGGGGTGTGGGTACTCTGTGATTATGGCTGTATTGCCCTTGAAAACAAAACGTTTCCTACAGGATACCGTGTCTACACTGAAACTTGATCAAGAATTCAGGGTCAGAAATCTTGAATCAGAAATCAGAATTCTAATTCTAATGCTATTAACTTTAATGACACTTTCCTCATCTAGAATAATTTGATACATAAAATTATGTTAAGAGTTGCTCCAAAGAACTGTGTGGGAGTTCTGTGGGAGGCTGGTTGACTTTCATCTCTCTGTGCACTGGAAATCAGATCCCTGTTGAAATCAGTAGAATCAAAATGGCACAAAATTTCACTTATGGTCAAAGTTGGCTTTTTCTTCATGTTCTCCATGCTCATATTGTGTTTGAGAAGGTTCTTATCTTTATATCCTGCTGATATCAAATTTGTTGCACTGTAAAATCTGCCTGAGGGCCAGAATAACTACATAGTGAATTAGGGTAACTGTATTTTTGGAAAAACTGAGATGCTTTGTAATGCAGACTACCTTCCTTACTAATGGAACTTGTATTCTAGAGGTAGAGAAAGCAAGAAGTTAATACTAGTTCACTCCCATTCTTGCTGAGGATATGAGAGAACCTAAGACCATTTTTGCATTTCAGCACCTCTCTTCAGTAGATTAAAAGTCGACACCTTTGAGCATATCAGAACAAATCTGATAATGCCTGAGAGAATTCTAGATCAGTTAAGACATTTTAATTGTTGATAAAGTTAGGCAGCCCTGAAAAGAGCGTGTCTGGGCCACTGTCTACCGTTCAGGTGTGTTTTAGGTTTCTAAATCAAAAAAGCCTGGAGAATTTAGGCATACTGAATCCTATCATTCTTTACAGTATTTTAATGGTTAATCATTTCTGAGGGACAGTATTAAATCAGTAAAGAGAGAATTGTCTCTTGAAGTAATCAGTGTATTACTTTATACAATGGAACTGTTTATTTATTGAACCGAGTTTTTGAGATCTGAGAAATTTGCTTCTCCATTAGTGTGACACGAGAAATTGGAAAAGCCAGCCAAAATGAATCAAGAACGGGCAGTGCAAACTCCAGTGGCTCTGAGGTCGCTGTTCTTTAATACCACTTTGACATCTGTGCTTTCTAGTTAGAAGCAAAGAGGTGGAGCAGGGACATTATAGTCAGCTTTCAGAAAGGTCCGCCTTGTCTCTCTTATCAGTTATTTCCAGACCTCTGCTGTGGACTTTACCTGGCTTTTCCATACCTTTATTTTTTTAAATCTTTTTAATGATGTTTTTAAGTTCACTCTGTTTTCAATTATTGATCGCTTCACTTGCAGAGGAGTCTCAGCATGCTACACGTACAGCATTCTACTGTTCGTCACCCAGCTTTTGTAGGCATCACTGAAAAGGTGTTGCCTAAGGCAAACAGTGTGGTCCACAGATGCTTATGTGAAGGCAGTACAAGAGAGAGCATCTGTTTTTCAATCCACTTTTCTTACAATGATTTTGACTTCTCTAACTT
>JAOWBP010037659.1:0-21138 GCA_028571105.1 Tragopan temminckii
GCTGTTCCAGCACCTCACCACTCTCTCTGTAAAGAACTTCCCCCTGACATCCAACCTAAATCTTCCCTCCTTCAACTGAAAGCCGTTTCCCCTTGTCCTGCTGTTATCTACCCTTTCAAAGAGGGTTGATTTGATTCATCACCCCACTGTAAGTGTTCCTGCAATGAAAGCATTGGCTGTACGGGGATGGGATTGATTCATAAGCAAAGAGTGTGCTCCCATCTTTATTCTGACACCCATTTATCCCGCATTAAGCAGGTCACGTGCAGAATATAATCTTAGCCTTGTATCTTGAGCTAAAAGCCATCATTAATTCTATTCAGTCCATGGCACACCCATGTTTCCACAAATAAGAGCTCAATGACCCATTCTGGAGCTCGTATGCACAGCCATAGAGCGAGACCACCCTCAATGTAAATCAATAAAGAAAAAAGAGGGCTCTTGGGAGGCCTCGACTCGGCCTGGAACTGAATAGCAGCATCATTCAGCAGCACATACCATGCAACAGGGCACTGCTTGGGGGATGGATTGCTTTTTTTCCCGAGGAGATATATAATGAATGCGTAGTACAGAGGAAAAAGAAACAGAATGAAAGTGAGTTAAGCATACTCTCCTGCATGTTGAACAAGGTTTCTGTTGTCCTGTGTAACAATATTCCCCATCAGAGCAAGCCAGGTATGTGGACAGTGTTTTAATTAAGTCGACTGCTATCATGACAAATAATCACTCGTGCCAAAGTCAAAACCATACTCTTTTCACAGTAGCTCACCTAATAATGATTCCTTCTCATCTCACTTTTTGGTAAAATAACATATCAGCAAAACAATTACTGCTGTTTCGTTGGTTCTTACATTTAAATTAGCCTCTTAAAAGACTGAAGTAAATGAGCAGTAAAGGTTAAAGAAGTAAATTCCAGCTTTTCACGTCGGATATGCATTCTCCACCTTGGCTTTGATCATGCTCATTGGATTGCATCAAATTCTTCACCTTACATATTCAGAACAGCTAATGGGTTGGCTTGCTAGCCCTGCAACCCGAGCACACTACCATTATTGTTTTTTTCCAGCAGCCTTGACTGAAATGAATCATGTTTGCAATTGAAGCAGTAATATTGTTAGTGTGAGGTTCTGGGCTTAAAAATACCTCTTTTTCCATGTTTATGCAGAGGTCAGTACGTTCTGACCTCCATAGGAACCTCACGTTGCTGGAAAACTAAGTTAGAAACAGTAAAATTAAAAGATGAAACATTTCTCCTTAAGGAATCAGAAGGAAGATGGAGTGAGCTCCAGAAGATAAGCAATGCAGGCACTCAGATCCATCTGTCGTTTGATTCAGGGTCTGTAACACACAGCTATCCGAAAGCATACATGACAAGTTGTTTTAATTAAAACCTGCATGCAAATAGGAAAATGCATATTTTAGATGTGTGTGAACTCACGGTTTTGATTTGCTTTGTCTTTAAGACAACTCACACAATAAACACTGTACGTGTCGCTTGGGCAGAGCGTCACTCCACAGCAACGAAGAGCCCATGCAAGTCACCAGCACTTCTGCAGAAGAACTGCTTTGGCACAAGACCCCCCTGCAGCCTGGATTCCTCCCCTCTGGGCTAGCATCTAATAAAATATTATTATAATTTGAGTCATTCCACAGCCTCAGATTTTCCTGTTCCTGCAGAACACAGACACGGCATAACGGATGTTGTGGAAACTCTAGAAGGAAGCCTGGCTCCACTCATCTTGGGCCTAAAACCACCAGTAAAGTCACTCCCACAAATCCACACATTGCTAAACCTTAATTTGATTCATCAGATGTCCAAAGGCCACACATTCTTTAAGCTTTGTTTATTAAATGACACTTAAATGGACTTTTGCATTCGAGGCCAGATATAACTGATATTGGAAACAGCTCAGCTTTACTCCAGTATTTGCACTGAAGTCCAGTGCTGCAAGAATTTGCCAAAGTGAAATAAAAATCAATTTGCTTTTCTGGCAAAAGGCAAATGCTAATTAGGTTGTAAACCTAGGTTCGTTTAGTCAATGATGTCATGGCAGAAATTAATTACAGACGTTTTCAGCTTAGCTCGAGGAAGTGCATCTAAACTGTCTGAAAGGTGACAACCAGGGCTGGATTCAGCATTATGCAGCTTAGTGAGAAACAAAAGCTAGCCATCTGGCAGGCACAATGAGATGCCCCACATTCTGACTAGTGACCTGCAGGTGAAGGCTTCTGTATCCCATTACCGGTCCTGAGTCCCATGAGCCGTCACAGCATATCAATATCTTGGGAAGTCCTGGCTGTGCATCCAGCTGCTGGTGGAGATACCCAGTGACAGCCATGGGAAAGGCAGAGGCATACATACTCTCTCCAGTCCTTCCTCTTGATGTTTCTATAGTCTAACTTTCCCCACTACCTTTAAAAGAACTTAGTTTTCTAATTAGGATTCAAGCTCATCAAGCGATTCCCCTCCCTACATCCCTTTAGGAAGAGATTTAAATAGGCAATTCAAGGGTTTGTTAACAGCAGTAGTGCAATGGCAAGAGCCTAGAAGAAAAAAGGGTACAGTTTAGGCTTAAAAAGACTTAAGTGAAATTGAAGCCAGAAGTGAAACAAATGCATGGTCTCGTGCATAGGGAGCTGCAAGCTCTATGCCAAGTGTTCCATTGACAATTTAGATGTACTGCGATGTCCAGTTGCCATCAAGGGATCCATAGGGAATCTCTTCTAGCTGGAAAAGCTCCTGCTTATAGCTACTCACCAAATGGAAAACTGGCTCTCACCCACCATCAATTCACCCTGAGCCAGAGCCCCTTTCTTTAGCCAACTGGCTGCTGCCAGCCTGGAGCCCACCACACCACTCAGCAAGCTGAGGACCAGCAGCAGGGCAAAACCCAGCTCTGGTTGGTCAGTGCCCTTCTGTCTCCACTCTTCAAGTCTGAATTGTATTTTAATTTTCATTAAAAGAAGAAAAATCTTCCACCATCACTGGTTGTTCAGCTAGCCATCTGTACTCAATTATTTTATCTTTCTTCTCAGTACTGCAGATTGCTCAGGCTTTTGGATTCCAAATACATAAAGCTCCAGTCACATTCTCATGTTCTTTATGGTCTGTGCAGTATTCCAGAGGATAAATTCTCCAGCTTAATGTATTTTCTGTTACTGAAGGCATACAAGCAGATCTGAGGCTTGTCTGGAAGCACACTAGCTATGTGAAGCAAGCTCATGAATATTGTTCCAATATTTCAACATCTGAAGTTTACACAAGCATAAATTCATCACTGTGAGACTTCTTAGTAACACATGCTACTAAAATAATTAACCATTCTCCCATGATGAGAAACATCAAGCAAAGATGGTCACCCTCAAAACTGTAACTGCAAATGACCCTTGGGAGAAAACAAACAACAGATAACAAAGTCAGCAATTGATTTATAGATAGAAGAACTTGAGCTTTGTTTCTTCCATGGCAACAAGAACTTGAGTCTTTACGACAAGAAGGCCTTCACACTTACCACTGGATAAAAATGGGATAAGCTGAATACCAGCTTTACTGGGGAGAGAGACAAAGAAAGGCATGGCTGTGAGCAAGCCCTGTACATGGCAAGTCTGCCTGTCCACTCTGCAATCAGGTTTTATAAGGACAATTCTCCATGCTCACCTTCATGCCAGCTATCTGATTCTTCTGAGTCAGCTGGATTTTTTTTTCATTTAATTTATACATGCACCCACAGGCAAACATCCAAATTAAACGCTCTGCAGGAAATTCTCACTTGCAGAGGAACCTGCTTAACTTTTACCAACACAGAGGGCACATCAACTTCCTTACTTCAAGCCAAAGTCACCAAGACATCCCTGTTGCAGACTCCTTACTTGTGCATGTGGCCCATGAGCACAGCCAACCCCTCCTCTATCCTGTGATGGGAAAGGTGTCAGGAAGGTGGGACTCAGCCACTGCTCACCTACCTGCTGTGTGCTCCTCAGCAGAGGTCATCCACAACAGCTCCACTTGAGCTGATGTCTTCTGTGCTGTTTCTTTTGGAAAGAGCACAGCTGAAGGTATGTGAGGACTGACTTACTGCACAGCTGTCACCTTCAGAGTAAGGAAGGAGGAGGGCAACTCCCTCAGATAGGTCTGATCTGTCAGTATAAGCCATTTAACAGCACTACCAGCCTCCTTACTAGTGCCAGAAAGTGTGATTTGCATGAGCAGTGCAATCACTTCATGCCCTTTTCATGTGTGCTGCCTTACATCCCACACTTGGCTCACAGGTACAGGCTCCAAGGCTTCCCTCATACAATTTTCCAGAGACATTACACAGAAAAAACACTTTAATTTAAATAAGTTGCCCTTAAAAAGGCATATACCTGCACTAAACACATTTGCTAGTGATTTAGAAGTCCTCTTGCACATTCTGACAGCCTCCAAGTAGTCTGTTTTACAAATAACAACTAATTGAACTCCAAGCAGTGCATTCCATGCCAAAGCACATCACCAGCACCCTGCACAGCTTCTTTCAGGCAGAACTCCTGAGTCCTGTGATTGACAAGGTCTCTAATGAACTCTAATTGAGGACTCTGCAGTCTGAAAAAGCAACAACAGATGTGGTAAAAGGGCAAACCACAAACTGTTTTGCTAATGAATGAAAAGTGTCTGGTCTGATGAGGGCCAGTGACCCAAAAATCCTGTTCTTTCCCCCAACCTTTTACTTCAAGTTTGGACCCCTTGCCTAGTCAGCCTGACGCTTGGGGGCAGTAATGGACAGCCTTGAACATACTCCATACACTTTCTGGCACCAAAATGCTCTTTTATTAAAAAGCAGAGCTTTGGGTATAGAATAATAGGGACCTGAGGGAGAAAATTTAGCACAGCTATTTTTCCCAGCAGCATGACAAGCCTAGGAAATAGATGTTACTTTCTTCCTGGATTTGTTTTGGAAACACTTTGCATACAAAGACACATTTAAGTCACCATCCATGTCTTTCAACAGGTTTAAATAAGCATCAAAACAGTAGCTACGCATCATTCTGCAGATCAACTCCTATCAAAAGATGCAAAACTGAACTGCAAACAGACCAAGGAATAACCACATTTCCCACAGGAGAGTCAAAAAAAACAAGACTCAGGTCTCTGCTCCAAGTCTGCTCCAGCATGGAAGTGTAATGAAGCAAGGAAACCAAATACAAAGGAAGCAGAAGTCAAGGTGCCATCTTTTATAATTCTATCACAGACTTAATGAACCTGCTCATGCTTGTCATGCATTTAGGGCCTGACCTTTTACATCAAGGAGGTTATTGTCTGGTAATGGTAAAGCAAACAGAATAAAAATCATCAGCTGTAAAGGTTTGGATGAAACTTGCCAAGAAAGGTCAAAAAACTATTTGCTAGAGGCTGGCTCATGATGTTTTTGGAACTCTTACAAGGTGGCAGTGCATATACTGCTCTTATCTAAATATTGTAGGCTTCTGTCTTGTGGAAGTCAGGCTCAGAGTGGGCTGCAGAAGAAGTTTACTGATGTCTCACTAATAAATAAATCATACTGGTTTTAACACGTTATGTCATCTCCACCCCATAGAAGGGACTGCAGGAACCAGTGAGGCAATCATACAGATCCCCTCCTCATAAGCATGTTTCAAACTGGTCTGTTTCATGTTACACTTCCAATACGAAAAGAAGCCCCTAGAGTGTGCTGCTGATGGAAAGCACGTAAAGCAATAATGAGCACTATCCAAAAGTAATTCCAACATTGAGAGGTAACTAGCAATTTTGAGTCATTAGAAAAACCTCATACCAATTACAGTCAGGCTTACCATAGCTCTCCAAACAACTCATTGATCTGGATGGTCCTTGATGTTGCTCAAACCTAGATATCCACTCATTCCGTCACATTTCATCAGAAAACCTACTGTATCATACCAGATCAAACCAGGATTTAGTTATTGTGTCCTACCTCCAGCAATAGTCACAAGAACGATGCCTTAAGCTGCCAAGAGTTTTGGTGGCACAGATGTAGACAATTACTAAATGGTTTCAAGAAAGAGAAATAATCCCTTCCTGGAGGGAATGATTTCTTTTTCTGACCCACAGAGCTTTCTTACCTATACCTTGACTTATGTAACCAAATGCAATATTTAAATAGAGTTTGATCAATTTCAGTCAGACAGAGCTCTTTCACCATAGGACTCCTCCCAGGTTCACCAACACCAGCTGCAATACCACTTAGGAACAGACTCCTCAGTTAAGTTTTCCCCTGTTAAGCAGCCACTCTTCTGCACACAAAGATGGCAAACAGCTTGGATGCAATTTAAGCAGTTTAATTAAGAAGTATCAGTTCAAGTAGATGCTATATGCAGAACCACCAGGTTTTTAAAGTGGCTGACAAATCTTGTCTGAGAGTCACGCATAAGACTCAGATCCACCAAAGGAAAGGGCTGCAATTCTCACAGGAAGATAGGAGAAAAGTCTTAATTCAAAGGTCCTACAGCTTCATTCCAAACCCAATATCCCTATCTACAAAAGTCTGGAAGCTCAGGTCAGAAAACTGTTAAGCATAAATCATATTCAGAGTGGACAGTGGAAAAACGTTTTCCCAGCTTCCTACACAGTTGGTTCTATACAGATTACATTTGCATTTAGAAATAATTTAACCTGCTCTAGAGGCAACTGTGGCACACAGTTTTCAGGGACCATTGACACTAACAAGCCCATTATAAACCCAAATGCATAGCATATCACTTCACAAAATGCACAACTCAACCTTATGCAACTGAGAATGGGAATACGTGTACTGTGTAAGACTTAAGTTACTTTGCTACCAATTTATGGAAGGATAATGAACGCTGCACGGGCAAGCAGAAAACAGGTATCAGCACAAGGTAGTTGGCAAGGGTTCTTTCTTGGATACCCACTGGACTGCAGAATACCTGGTATGTCATAATGTATAAATAGATCTGGGCATTCTCCAGAACTGCAGTGCTCTAGTCCTGCAATATTTTGTTGCAGTAAGGCCTCTGAAGCACGTGTCACTGCACATCTGCATCTGTGGTAAAAGTCCCATGTCAAACTGCAGACTGGAAAGTAGCTAATCTGGAGAGAATACTCAGTATGAGGGCATGTACTCAACTTGTATGAGCTCTTCAGTTATTTGTAATAAAAAGCAGCCTTCAAACTGTTGATGACAACTTCATCAAGAAAGGTGCTGATGATCCTTTACCCAAAAGCATCTCCATGCACACACAGCAGTACCTGCTGGTCTGCCCAGAACAAACAACCAGATTCCTGGCATTGTTTGGGCAGTTCCTCAACCATGCCAAAACAGGAGGAGAGAACTGCAGATCACCATACCTGGGAGATGCCTCAGGAAATGTTCTTACATACCAGATCTGTCACACCCAGGACTCAGTCATTATTTGGTTGGAGCATGCAGTACTCACCAAGTCAATGAGGTCACTGAGATTCTTCTCTATCTGCTGTGGAGGCAGACGCCTCATCAAATCCAAGGCACAATCCAGCTGCTGGTCACTCTGCAGAAAGAAGAACATCCCTCTGTCACAGTATGCACAGATAAACACAAAGTCAGGTGAACGAGAACTGTAGTGCTTGTCAACCCTCCTAATGGGGAGAGATACAGCAGTTCTAATCTGCAGAAGGTTTTACATCAAAACATTTTGATAAAACACCGTTTGGAACCATTTGATCACTGATTATTCACTTGGTATTGCAAGAAGTGTTCTAGAGCCCAGTTCAAAGGGCACAGCTTAAGCTGGTGCCATGCCAGCAATTTAACACCAAGCAGTCTAGTCCTCACCAAAACCGTCTCCTACACTTAAGGAAACGTTCAAATGCAATGTTTTTCCATGCTATCTCAACATTAATCTGGGTTAGAGAACTGAAAGTTCCTTCTCCTGAAACAATTTTAGCACTTCCTCATTCATGTTGTGTCATTCAGCTCAAGACAATTAGTACCCAAGGCAAATTCTGTTCTGACAGATCTCTCCCCCCCTCCTTCAGCTTTACCAAAAAACAAAGTGAAACATGCACAAAGTATGATCCATTATTTCCTTCTTATTCCAAAAGACAAACCAAAAGCTGCCTGTATCTAAGGAATCAACAGCTTTAATTCTCTTGAGAAACAACAGCAACATACTCCAGTGGGGTTTATTACAGTTGGCCTCTCAATAAATTCCACACAGAAAAAGATAAAAGCTTAAAAACCATTTCAGAATTGGAAAATCTGCAACAGACATTATCACAGACACTCAATGAGCAGAAGGAACTAAATTCCAAGAACAACCTTTGCTCTTCTTCTCATCAAGGGTGAGAGTCACTTCCCTGCAAACCCAACAGCACATTCCTTTCATCAGCACATCACCATCCTGAAGCACAGCAAGCTTGTTTTCACTGCTTCTTCCCCTCCCTTTTTGTTTCTCTACTTCTAGACACGCGTATACAACAAGCTTAAATTTAATTTTCTCCTCCTACATTCAACCAAGCTCTAAGATGTACTTAAAGGCTTCAAAACTGAAGCAGCTGCATTACCACGAGATTCAAGTAGCAGCCCCCATGCCAAGGAGAAGCAGTGGGAAGTCAAGCTTTATGAAAATAGATCTAAAAAGGCACTGCCCATTCATTATCAAAAGGTAAATATTGTATGGACAGCAAGTCAGACAGACCAGTTTGGGGAGATTGCGTAGTTATTTCTTAGGTTATTGGGCATCACCTTTGGAAAAACACTCCAGCTCTACAGGCAGGTAGGAATCAACTCACCTCTCTGCACAGAAAGCACGAGCTTACGGCAGTCACCTGCTGTGATAAAAGGAGGATGCTTTCAATCCCCACGCTCTTTAAGCGCTTGGGTAATGTGAGAAGCAAATCCTCAGAAGAAATGAGCCTGGAGAGAAGAACCAACAGGCAGAGAAACCCACAGCCCTGGTGCTGCTGTTCTCCATTAGCTGTCCCATGCAGGTCACAAGCTCAAGAACAGGAAGCTCCTTCAAATACTGCTTATGAGCACACTCACTCCTTTCCTCTTACTTTCCACACCGAGAACAGTCCTCTTCCCAGGAGGGGCCACATGTTTCACATCAGCTGAAGATGAAACACCAATCCAGGCATGAGTTGAGGAATAACCCATGGGCATAGTTAGAAATCAAGGGAGAAAAATCCCAGCTCCCCAGTGACAGCAACATCTCGTGCCCTTCTTCAAATAGAGGGAAAGGAAAACTCACTTCTTGCAACCACCCCTCAGGCATTACTGAGATGGGCTACGAGTGCCCCCCTGCAACAGCCAAGCCCAGGCAGGGGATCTATCACATCAAGTATTATCTTTACCTCCTGCTATCTCTTACGTCACAGAAGGAGAGCTGGTATGTGGTTGCAAGGTCGTGCTCCATGCTTGGGGATCGTGGGAATGCTCACGGAAGTGCTTTCTCCTGCTCTGCCAGCTGGAATTGTTTGACAGACAAAAAACTAGGGAAATAATAATGTTAAAAACCACTATTAAAGTGCAACCTCAAAGAAGGTGTTTTATGGCATGGCAGTTTCAAAATATACTGCACTGAGTGAAGGATTATCTTCTGCAGTTGCAGAATCCTTTTATGGATAACCAGAAGAACTTGTACTGACGTTTTTATAACAGTATATTCATTAACAGCTGTGAAAATACATGAGCAAGACTGCTCAAGGCAGAGATTCTAAAAGGCATTCAGCCACAGCTGGCACAAGTGGCTGTGTGCAACCAAGAAAAGCTCAAAAACATCCAAGCATTCACCAAGCATATCTTTTCCTGAAGGAGAAGCAAGGCTGAACAGCAGGATTCCAGCCTTCTTGCAGAGCATTTAAACAATATTTAAATGGCTTGCCTGCAGATCCCTTAAAGCACTGAAATAAAGGCAGGTTCTGATGTATCTCTATGTCTAAGTCTGTGGCTATATGGTGACTTTAACCCAGCACAAATCCATGCTGGCCCAAACAAGAAGGCAATACAAAGCACACACAACAGCACAGCCATACGTTTGGGTGCTGGATGCATTCATTATGCCCTATTTCAGAAGAAAATGGGTAATTCTACCAGGAGCAAATGCTCCTGGCTCTTTCTGTGCTGGGGAAGCAAGGTTTTTAGGAACCAGGCCCGTGGTCACACACATCCTTTGCGTCCAATCTCTGCCCCAGCTGGGTATATCTGGAATAGCTGTAGATATCTAAGAGGTGCTTAACCCAGCAGCACACATTTCCTGATTTTACAGGAGAGCAAATAATTCCAGAAACACATTTTTCTGTGATTCTGACAGTGGCATTTTAATAGGAAACCCCACAAAACTCTTACACAAACTGTGCAAGAGAAAGGTGCTCTTTGGGAACTCAGAATACACCTCACCTCATTACAGACAACCGAGCCCATTCATCTCTTCACTCTAACTTCACTTCTTCTAGATCTCCACTTGCTTAAGGCTGTCATCAAATTGCATATTGAAGTTTATTCACAGACCTCTAGACAAAACACTGCAGAATTCCTGCCTTTAGCCATGGAGAGGCTTATCCCCCTGCTTGGTGAGGTGATCAGACATCCTTGTCCCAACCTGGACTCAAAGCCAAGTGCTTCAAGGCTGCAGGACTTAGTGAGCTTAGTGTTTACTTGATACCAGCCTGCTTTCCCCCATCCCACTGTTATATCCAGCACAGAACTCCTGTGGAGGAGTAGGGAGTTCAGACAGAAATTCTAAATGGAGTTTTATTACAGCTCAAGTCACTGAAGGATTTCAGAGATCATAGGAATCTCAAAGACTGAAAATATTAGTCAAGATGAAAGCTCTTCTTAATAAGTTTCCTCTAAGATATCTGGCTATCTACAATCTCCACTTAAGCATCTGCTATACTGCTCCCATGATACCGCAGGGCAAAACGTTATGAATATGTCTATAGGAGTAGTTGTTTAGCTTCCTCTGCCTGCATTCTGCTCTTCTCTGCAGTCTCTAGCAAATAAGCCAAGCATAGCAAAGACAGAAACCCTCTCAAAACAGCCACAAGTCTCTGGTCACCTCAGCACAGCACTGAGGCTGAAAAAGTCAGTTATCTAAGAGCACAGTTGCACAGAGGTACGGCTGGGTATGTGTTTATTTATTCTGTTCGTGCAGTAGTAAGCAGTAGTGTTCGAAGGCTGAGGATGGACAGATGTCCTTCAGTGCAGAAGCCACAAAGAAGGAAGCCAGGAAGCTACTACAGTGTTGTTTGATTGTTTTGAGGAGGGTTTGTTGATTGTGTAGTAAACTATGATGTTTCCATGTTCCAATTCCTGAAAGAGGGGCATGTTAAGGTCATTGTTATTTAAGAGCAAGGGACTCCTCTGACCTTACATGTGTAGGCAGCTAGCATGAAAGTGGATGTAAGCTGCACAGAGTAAGGAAGTCACTATAAACATTTACAGAAATTCATAGGCTGCTTTCCCAGGTTTTCCCAACTCTCCATCGCCAGCCAGCTACCCACGCTTCAGTCTTCAGAAGGCTCATTTCAAAAGCTGACCACCACATATCACACAACACTGCAGACTGAATTCTTTGGCCCCCATAGCCGTGTTTGGATGACTCCTGCTCATTTGCCTATGTTGCTGCTGAGCACAAACAGAATTCAGCATTTTCTTCAAAAAGAAAACCAGACTGGTTTCACTTCTGCATTGTCTTTCTATATCAGCACTGCCTTGAGCTCGCTCCTGAACCAAGAGAGATCAGCTGGGGCAGCCAAGTGCTGCTGCGCTGGGCACTTCTCCCTATTTCAGCCTGTTCTGGAAAATAAGCCACTTGGGCCAGCAAATCTTTCCAACTAGAAACCAGCATAATGCCCATCCACATCAGGTCTGGCTGTGCCACACTGACCCACGCTGTCTCCAGTCTCTGATGCAGGCTGAGAAGAACTAGACGACCTAAAAATGACTTCACAAGTTATGATTAAGGTAAAAAAAACACACCACATGTAAAAACATCCATTATTTGTGCAGCGCTGTCCATGTTTACCAGTTGAACGCTCTGGCTTGGCTCTGAAACGGCATGGCTGCCAGGTCCCTGGTGATGACCTGGAGGTCTGCAAGCTGCTCCGTACTCAGATTTACTCCAGCCTGGAACGTGAAATGTTACCAAACTTCAAGCACAAGCTGGCATCTCAATTTCCAGAGAACTGAAATAAAAGATAAAAACCCACAGGGACAGCGAAAATAGAATATTTGCTTAACTTAGGCAATTTGAAGCAATCACACATCAGAGCGCTTTGATCGCCGGTCGGCTTACAAGCAAAATACCTCCGTAAATTAATCCAGGACCAGAAGTACGCAACCAGCAAATGACTTTTTCTCTTCCTTTTATGTTGCAGACATACCCCAGATTGTAAATCATATTATTTCCTGCCAGTTCTCCCAACAGGAATGTCTGACTAATGTTTCAGCTTTGTGGCACTAAACACTAAATTTCTTTAATTGAAACAGATACGCGGCTTCCCATCCTCCTCGTCATTTTACTCCTTGCCAACTTCCCGAGCTCAAAAGGCAGAAGCCTCCTCTTTCAAATTACACAATAGGATAGTATTACTGCTAGAAGCTTTAGCAAAGGGTTGAATTATTGTAACCCTGAGCAATGAGAAACACAGCCGTATGTTAAGCACAGGATTCCCCGCCGGCTCCCAGCACAAGAGGCTGTCAGCGTTCACTTTTTAGGATATTAGATGGGAAGGGGAATAACTTCATCCAATCTATGAATCCCTGCATTCATGACACTTCCATCAGCTGCACACGCCCCTTGCAATCTGTTTTCCCTCGTAATTTTTCCCTTGACTATTAACCCTCTTCTGGCAGATCCTATCTAAAGCCACTTGTAATATTGTTATAAATCATGGCTTCCTGGCAGCACCAGTGGGAGGAGGTCTGACTGCACATTTAAGAAACAATCACACGTAGTAAAAGCTGAAGATCCATTACATCATAGATAGTAATAAAGAGTAGTTCTTTTAATAATCTTTGATCATGATGCTGATGCAGACAGACTCCTCCTGGACTACTCTCTGGTTAGGATGGGATCCAGAGGCTTTTATCTTCCCAAATGATTATGGCCATCACACATCTTTAGTAACATTTAGCTCAATTTGCTGTTACATTAGTGCTGTGGTCAAGATCAAACAAGACAGACCAGCTGCTGAGAACGTTCATTCCACAGATGTGAAATGAGGATTGAAGATTAAAACAAAAGCAAGAAGTGATGGATTGTAAGATTTTAGCTGAAAGTGCTGTACTTGAGTTACTGTGTAACCCGTACTTACAGAGCAACTCTACACATCATACCAGTGAATCCTTCCCAGAGATGTTCTCCTGCAGAACATACTGCATTCTCCTCTGCTCTCCCCTTTAAAACAGCTGAGCAAGCCATGAAAACGCAGCGCTAGAGCTAGTTAATGATAACTCATTCAAGCTTCTTCTGTAAACTCAGGTCCAGGTGTTGTATGCACTGACAAAGTCACCTGCATGCTTGTCAAAAAGTGAGAGGACGACCCTGACCAGCTTTTGTTCTGTGCTGGTCCATGAACTGAATAGACATAAACCTTGAAGACAGGCACTCCCAAGGCACCTCTTCTTTACAAACCTTCTGCAGGGGACACTAACTTGGACATCTGCTCCAAAGGCTTCCATAGGAACTAAAATAATCCATGGGAAGGAGAGCAAAATGAGGCAGCTTAAGTTTCATTGCCACCAGCACGCTAGTGACATTGGATACTTCACACTATTTCAGGCTGACAGCACAACTAAGGCAAGTTCTGGAGAGAAAGAGCAGCACTACCCAAGAGGTCTCCCCCTGCAGTTGCACTCATTGATCTCCTCAAAGCTTGCAGGAAGCCTCTTCCCAAATCCTTGCCGCTTTACCTTTGAGCAGATGCTTTCAAGTGTCCTTTGACTCAACCTCTGTGTTTTGACTTCATCACTCTTACCTCCTGATCAGGTGAGCACTGCCCAGTGCTCACAGGGCACTACCCAACATCCTTGCCCAACCTCAAAAACAATTACCAAATGGATTACAGCACACTGAAGGCATTTCCATCCAGCAGTTTCAAAACAAACCACAGCTCATTACACTACCTTACTAAGAAGCTCAGTCTCATGGAACAACTATCTGTCAAACTATTTTACACCGACTGAGGAAAACCTAACAACCCTGACAGTCTGGGGCAGGCCACTGGACTGTAACTCTCTTTGCTGTAAAGCAGGAAATCAGCAGCTCCTGGAGCACGTTCTGCAGCCAATTTACACTCCCTGGGGCTGTGTCTCAGCTAGAGGCATTTCAGCTCCTGCTAGCACATCCACAGGTGTGACGGAAAGCCCAGTGCAAGTCTCTCATCTGTCCAACAAACAGACAAGCAGGGTGGACCAGCACCAAGGCTTTCTGGGAACAGGCTATTCATCTTGACCTTTTTCCACCATCACTAATGATTTCTGCACCAGTGTTTGTCTTCTGGGTAACAGAAACAATGTTTTATTTATTAAACTTGTCACTGAACATGACAATGTAATTTACTGGCTTTCATCTTCTGCCAAGAATTCCTGTGAAGCGTAAAGTTTGCAAAAAGTCATTTCCCAATAAATCATGGCATCAAGCGAATATGCAATCTGTTAGCCCCACATGAAAGAGTAAAGAGGAGACAGCACAGAAAACCTGCAGACTGCAAAACCACATTGCTAACTTTTAATAAATGGGATTAAAGTCACTGAAGTTGACTGCAGAGCTGACCACCTTAGTCTAAGCAATGTTAATAAGTTTAATTAGGCTGATGTTACCTCACAATGGTTGTCTCTTTTTGCTTAGTTGAAACATGGATATAAAACAAAATAGCATTTTCTTCATTAGGTATTTCTACAGATAGGAGGTATAAGAACGTATCCCAGTCTTGCAACCACTTTGTAAGGATGTTTATGTCTCTGCCTAGCAGCTTTGCTATTGGAATAGATGCTGGCTGCAGCACAAACACACACATACCCCACTGCAGACATCCCGGCGCAGGCTGCTTTTCTGACACTGTAACCATTCAGTGTCACTTAATGCACCCAGTAACTTAAGATGCCTCCAGATATTTCCTCGCGACTCAAGTCAGCACTGTACTTTAAGCCCTTTCTGTAGCTCCACAAATACCACGGCATGTACAAGGCACTGTGCAGGTAAGCATCTCTTGCTTCCTAAAGACTGAAGGCACTGCTCCTCTGCCCCCATCTGCAGATTCACCCTGACTCACCCAATGCAGGATGACAGCTGAGCAGCTACAAGCTTTCACAGAACTTATAACAGGAAATTGTTCAAAGGATCTTCCTGACCTTGTCAGCCCTTTGGCTGAAACTCCTGTTATCTCTTTGCTTCAGCCCTGCAGATGCACCCCTAATTACTGAGTCTGTTGTCCCTATCCTTCCACCTCATTCTTTCTTCACAGGCCTGCTTCTGACTACCTGGGTTAGCTCAGCCATTGAAATAAGGCAATGGAACAGGTCTGTGTTGGTTCCCCAGCCTGATGATCTGTGTCTCGTGGATCGTCTTCTTGCCTTCCATCCAAATATTGCAGAGGAAGTGCCCAAATCAGTCTTTAGAGATAGACTGCTTTCTTTTTGCTGCTTCGCTGGCACCCTTAGCAAGGACAGTAGTGAGCTCAGCTTCAGCAGGCCAGCCAGGTTCTGTTTGCTGTTTCTAAAAAGTAAAGTAGCAGAAGAAACTGAGACAAAAAAATCCGTAGGAAAACACAAGATCCCAGCACATGTCATTCAAGGATCTGTGTTACAGCACATGCTGCTATCAGGAGATTCCAAAATAGGAGGTGCCATTGTGTGCCACAGTCCCTTTCCGCAGGATAGCACTGAGGTATATGACTTTGGTTCCTCTCAAAGAAAATACTTGTTTACCAGCTGAACGCACAGAGCATTTAGCACCTTCAGATGGGTGTGATTAGACAGGAAATCCTTCCATTTTATTTTTAAATACAAAAACTAATCACTACAAACCCAACAGTTCCTGAGATTCAACACTGCCATTTGCCATCCTGACCATCTGTGAACGCACTGCTTGCGATGCTTTCTTTTAATCCCGGATGATCTCTTCAAAGCACTGTTTTATCCTACGTGCTGCTTGTTTCACATCCCAATCAACTTGGTCACGAAAGCATCAGAAGAGGAGCTGCCCATATCAGATGGAGATTTTTTTCCCTTGCACAAAGTGAGCTGCTCCTGGCCTGGCAGATCTGCATTCTCCTTCCAGCCAACAGCAACCTAGATTTTTTTCCATACAAGTTACATCAAAAACAGGAGAGAAAGCACATATTATTATAGCAGCAGGGAGGCACATACCCTATCACCGAATGACTACAAACAGACATGTTTACTGAGAACCTAATCAACACAGCTTCATGCTGGGCTGTTAGTGCAGCCCTGCACTCCTGCCCGCTGCTTTGGGACTAGCTCAGCACTTTCCAGTGCCCCAAAGTTTTGTAGCTGGGGTTGTAAATTCATGGGATAACTCTGGCAAGTAATCGGATGCTTGGCAGGGCAGCGAGGAGACAGGGAGAGGTTATCTAATTAGCTCTCATCCCCCAGCATTCTCCTATTGCCTAAAAGGTCACAAAAGTAGGTTAATATGCCTTTCGGCTGTGCCCAGTGAAATGCACCTTGCTGATTACACCTCAAAGCTTGCAAACAGTTCAGCTTCATCCAAAGGATCCAGTGGTAAGAAAAGTTTTAAACTAGGAAACTAGTGGTTTTACCTGTACTAAGGCCATCAAATTCCCATCTCCATCCAGTAAGATACTCAACCACCCTGGCATTCTTCCCCTTGCCATAATTCCAAGGCTTACCCAATGTTTCCATGTTTTTTCATGCTTTTCTTGCTGTTTA
Source organism: Tragopan temminckii (assembly GCA_028571105.1). Lineage (NCBI taxonomy): Eukaryota > Metazoa > Chordata > Aves > Galliformes > Phasianidae > Tragopan > Tragopan temminckii. The sequence goes on from JAOWBP010037659.1 coordinate 16,893, forward strand.
TGTACATGCCTGACCTACTCCCAAGACAGAGCTGCAGTCAGCGTGCAATCCAGAGATGCATTTGTTTTCCAGGGTTTTAATGCATTTAAGTAACAGGGACAGGTTATATCGAGGCACTTATTTGTCAATCCAATCCATGTCAGACTTCCCCTTCAATTTCATACAAAGTTAAGTTATTCCATTTGACCAATTTTCACCTGATCGCACTCTGCAGCACCTCCACCTGTACCAACAGCCACATGAAAGCTGTACTTGGCCATCCAGCACAGCAGTCAGCATGGAGCCAAGATCACATTGCTCTCCGCATGCGCCCAAGATGACCCCTGGATTTGCACAGTGATAGGAACTGCTGGATAAATGCAGTTTTCACCTGCTGCAGTCAGCATGATACAGCTGATATTTTACCTCATTCCACCATTTCACAGTTTTCTCATCCTTTGAATTAACTTATCAAAAGAAAAAAAAACAACAAAACCATCTCTGGTTTCTTGAGCCCGTCTCAAGTTGCCAGCACAGCCATCACACGGCCACCTCAGCAAGCAGCAAGCTTTTTTTAAATCCAGCTATTTCCCAAAGCAAAAAGGGGAAGCCAGGTTACAGGACATCACTTGCAAACTCAGCACTTTAACAAACACGGAAGATAGAAAGTATCACCTGAAAGAACACAAAATTCCCAGAGGAAATAAAAAGTATTTCATTTATGGTGGTGTGGTTGCTTAAGGCAACCACTAAGCTTCTGTCTTTAGTGCCATCTCAACCCTTTTTCCTTCCACACAAAATCCTCTTAAGTGCTCTTTTTGTTCTTGTCTAGCTGATGGTGCTAAAAATTCTCAGATCCCAGGTTCTGCTTTCACCCAGACTGCTCGCCCTTCCACTTTGCAACAAGGATGGAAATCCCAAGGCACTGCACCAAGCAAGAACTCTGCTCTGCTTTTTATAACTGAAAGACCTGGAGGACATCCTCTCTGCGATCAGAAGAACAGCACCAGTAATGACTTGCTCTGCAGCACAGCTATGAACACTTAGAGCAATTTCTTATGGGTTTAAACCAAGAGGCAGGACTCCCAAATCAACCCCGTGCTGATAAATAACACAAGCTACACCAGTGGAATACAAAGCAGCAAGGCTGAATTTGCATTCAGCAGAAATAAAGCAGGTAATTTATGGGAAGGGTAGCTGGATAAGTCAAGTGCCTACAGATGCATTCTGCAATTCCTCAGCCCAACTCAGACGAGGCAGCACATAGAGCACAAGCTCACAGTGCACAGGCTCACAGCACGCTGCACACTTCCACTCTAAATCCTAAAGGAGGACAGTGGGGCCAAAAAGAGAACCAAATAATACAAGGAAGTCTGATCTTTGATGCCAAGGACTCAAGCCACCATTCTAGGAAACCGAGCACCAGGTATTACCTAACACAATTAAAGTAATTCTAAATAAAAGCCTATTTTAGACAACCGCAGATAGGAAACAGATCCCGTTTCTGATTCCTGAACTTGGAGATTTGTTGCATCTAAAAAGCCAGAAGGATTGGGTTGCCACTCCATTTGGCATGGAAAATTACAACTTTATAATTAGGAAACAAGCAGAGCAGCTTCCTCAAGCATTCTCCATTTTCTCCTCATAATAAAACCTCTCAGCTCAACCAGCAGGGAGACATATTTAAAACTTGCTTGACCAGCATTCACCCTTGAATTCCCGTTCAAGTTAGAAAAGCTTTGTAATAAACAAACAAACATAACCTACCAGCAAACAAACCCTGCACTACAGCACAGCTAGGGGGACCAGGAAGGTGGGAAAAGGTTTATAATGCTCAGACATTCATTGCTCCTTCACACCACGTGGATTTCATCCACAATGGAAATTCAAATTTGAAATCCCATGGTTTTAAGTGTGATTTTCCCCCTTCCTTGCTGGAAATGGCAAAGGATTAGGAAAAATGGGCAAGCTGGGGGCAATACACATGCTTTGGATCTTGCGCACTAGGGGAACAGAGACAAAGGTTTGGTTGGGCATTCCAAGCTCTTCAGAACTCCTTACATAAACTAACAGAAAGGAGTGAAATTATAATGCACAGTGACCGACTGAGGATACATATGAAAACAGAAGACCAGTTTCATTTTGAGCATCTTTAACTTTTGGAATTTTGTCCTTTGTCTGGAAAAAACACAATCACTGCATTGTATAGAAGTGGGACAGAAAACCAGACTTAGCAAAGACCCGAACTCCAGCCCCAGCTGCCTGCACAGGCACCTTTCAGAACTTCACACTTAAGCAGTAAGATAAGCTCTTCAGAAGGCACTGAAACAGCTTCACGTTGAGACAAAACTCAAGGTAGCATGGCAATGATGTGCACCAGTCAAGGGGAGGAAAAGGAAATCAGCTCTACAGTTTAAATTAGAGTAAGGAACCGTTTGGATGTGACCAAACATACCTCCAAAGGGCAGGCAGGAGAATTCTCCATGCACAGCATGGAGCTCATCAGCCATCCTTTGCATGGGAAACTCAACTGAGAAGAAGTCCAGCTGACAACTGTAGAACGTGTCTTTCCCAAAGAGAATCATTTAACTACTAATGTAATAAGTACTAAAAATAGTAATTCAAAAGAGTTAAATTGTGCTTTCATTCTGGTTTATTCCCAGATGTCAACTAATAAGATATCAGCATGCATATTTACCATATGAGGAAATCCCATCTGAAGATCTTGTGGTTCAAATATTCTCAAGCCAAAGATTTAGCAGCACTGCAATGACAGCATTCCCCATCCCAACAATACACGCCAACTTGATTTACTTTGAGAATTTGCCTTTTAAGACAGCATTTATCTAAGCTCATATACTTGGCTTACAAAACATGGACTCTACAAAATAACTCAAACCAGGATTTCTCAGAAGGCACAAGGTGCAAAGGAAAGGCGCAAGGTGGGCACTGAAAACCTTCCCTGAACTGATGCCATGGCTTTCAAGAGTGACACAATCACAATCAGAAACAGACTCAGAGTTCAAGGAGATGAAAAAGTGATATCTTTAGTTGATCAGTTTCACAAATCTTACATTATTTTGGTAGCACCTGCATAAAACAGCAGCTGTAAGTGCCAGTGCCATTTTAGCTCCTTCATGCTCCATCTGAGTATTGTCTACTAAAGCAAAAGATCCTGAGGATACTCTAAATACTAGAAGGGAACTAGAATTGAAACTGGGAATTGCACTGTCTGCATAATGCTGATTCTAAGAGCAAGGTTTTATTAACACATCACCACAGCTCATTTACCTCTTGTAACCAAGCCCAGTGACCTTTCTTGCAGCAGACCTGGATAAACCACACTCCAGTTGCCCCACTCAGTGAGCAAGCCTTCAGGTGTGTACACAGCCACCACAACACACAAATAACGGGGCAGCTGCCACAGGTTCCTACCTGAAGTCCACCCAGCAGCTGAGTCTAGCACAGTACTGAAGATCCTGGTCAGATTTCTCCCATGCCCACTGCTCTCTGTGACTAAACATGAGAAATCAGAAGACAGCAAAAGCTTATAGCACTCACAAAACTTCTAAAGAGCCTGCGCTTTATCTCCCTTAAAGAGTGATAAAGTCACACACCTCAACTGAATTATTCTTACAGTATACTTTTGCATTCCCTTAAAAGCAGCAGGTATCACCACTGTTTTACGCGAAGCCTGCTTGTTTTCCTTCAGTTCTTTCTCTGTGAGGATTTCTGCTAAGGCAGAAGTCAGGACAGTTGGTTGGACTCCTTACTAATAAATCCTGCAGCAGGTCTCGTGCACAGAGATTTTGGCCAGGCCTCTTGGTCTAACATTTACAGGTGAAGTTAGCTGCTCCATCATCCAATCCCACGCTCAGGTGCCAAGCACAGCTTTGCTCCAACAGGCACAGAATCTTGATCATAAGCATTCTTCACCTTCCACTAGAAACCAAAGATCTTCATCCTGTGCCATATAAGTGGTGGGATCACCAGGACCTTCAGCCTCCAGAGGAAAGGAGAAGATACTGCCTCTGAAATTCTTACAGTTGAAGCAAAGGATTGATTACTCAGTCTTTACGTACAGCTAGACACATTCTTAACCTAACTATATTTGAACAGTCTTAAAAAATGTCAAACCACAAATTCCTGAGCAGTACCAAGCACTGGAGCAATTATAGCCCTAAAGGCACGCTGTGTTACAGGGGTTCGGCAGGCACCCCGCCAGGTGGGCCGGGCACAGCAGGACTGCTCCGCCCTTACCGCTGGG
>JAOWBP010037686.1:4164-21135 GCA_028571105.1 Tragopan temminckii
TGCTTAAGTAGGTGCTATGATATTTAAACAATTCTTGTATTTCTTCATGTGGAAAAATGTAAGGATTCCAGGTTCAATTCTGCTTGTGTTCTGCGTTCTAATTTTATATTACCAGTGTATATAAGTTTCTGGTTTTGTGCTGTAGCATTCAACAGAAACTATTCAGATTTTGTATTGGTTTAATCTTTTCACTCTTCGTAAGTGAAGTACAGCTGAACTTTGGTGTCTTTTTGTGGAAGGCAGTGTGCTCAGCTAGTCAAAACGAGGCTGGTGCAGTTGGTGCGCTCTGTCACCGTGTGGCTTCTCTGATCACAGAAAGGATGGGACTGAGGCACTTCAGCAAAAAGACAGTTTTCCAAAACACTGTTTCATGTTTTGGAGTGTGCTGCAGCAAAGGGATCGTGTGGGGTAGAACTCGTATGGAAATTTTTACTAATCACTGACAGTTGTAAATACTACTTCTAGAAATAAATTGACAGCGTATTGATTTTTGCATAACCACTAGAGTTGGTGCTTGCCCTTGAGTGATGCGATCCCCTAAGTAGTTTCTGTGATGGTAATGAATAGCTGATCTCCAGGAACAGTTGCTTCTTTGGATCAGCTCTTTGGGGAGCTGATGGTGTAGAGGAATACTGTGAGCCTTTGTTTCAGACCTGGTGGATGTTTGCATGCTGGTATTCTGAATATCAAAACGTGCAATTACTCTGAATTTTTGAAACATTCTGCATTGTTGGTATGTTTAAGTCTTTCCAAGCTTAATGTTTAGTACATCGAGAAAAGTGATACGACTTTTCATGTATAATCTGACTTTGAAACCAGAGCCACCAAAGTGACCTGCTCTTGAAAGTGGTAGATTGCAGATATCTAAGTAATTCCTTATGAATTTAAAATACTTGATCTGTTTAAAAATGTTTTCATCAAACAAAAATAATCCTGTGTGTGCTACCTATACTTTAGGGTGGTTTGCTCCCATATTGTAGTCTTTTTGTCCTCCACGTTATATTCTGCTGCTACAAGTTTAACTATACTTATTGTTCTTTTGATCACAGTGAATCAGTTAATGAATCAGTTTCTCTTAATTCTCTACACAAAGTCTGTGTTTACTTTTGGCAAGTAGATGCAGTGTTTTTCAGGTGTGGTGGTTTAGTGATGGCATCTGATTTGGGAGTGCAGTAAATCTTCTTGTGAAGACTGTGGTGGATGTGCACAGGCAGGGGATGGAGGCCCTGGGGGTTGTTGGGATAAGAAAATACACTTATCATTAAGTGAGTGCTCTGCTCTCAGTTTACTGTGTGAATGTTTCTATGATCATGTGGGCTATGTTAACTATTAAGAACATGAATCATGGATGGAAACTGTGTACCCATGAGGAAGAGGTGACCAAAATCTGAATTATCTTGAAGTGAGTAATATGTATAGTGGCTCCTTGCCTGGAGGAAAATAATAGTCTGTTAGCTTCCTCCTTGTTTCTACTCTCATGATTACCAGCTGGTGGGCTGTTTGGTAGGCATCTGAGCAAATCTCAGCAGTCTATCTGACAGGTGTCTGGGCAGCACAAGAAGTTTTCTATCGTGTTATTGACCTACTAATGCTAACCTTGGTGTGAAAAATACTGTATTGAAGTAAAATACCTGGTGTTTAGTGGAAATACAAGGCTGATAGCGTCATCCTTTATGTGCGTGTTTCTAGATCTGCAAACAGCTCTCAAATGCTAGTGCCTGTCGTCGGTTCTGCATCTCTCTTCCGCCATGAAGATGCAAGGACAAGAATCGTTTTCCATTTTCTGTTATTCATTCTTAAGCAAGTCAGAAATAATAGCTTCAAAGGAAATATTCAAAATAGGCTGAACTGAACCTTTAACAAAACACTCCCACATGATGGAACGTTCCATGCTATACAAATGTTGTATTTCTGGATGGTATGATTTGCTCTTAATTTTACTTGACGATCTGGCATGTGGAATGTATACCTTTTGAGCAAGTACTTCAGTGTGCCATGAGAGCAGAGTGAAAATGGATGTATGGTTCTTTTAGGGAACCAGGAGAGAGATGTGAAGCTGTTGGACTTGGCATGTTTGGATGTGAAATATGTCTCAAGCATTCCTACCAACGATGATGTAGTTTGCATTTTGGAGTAGTTATGATTGAAATGAAAGTGGAAGGTGTCCACCTCTGCACTATAACTGCAAGTATTTATTTGGTCTGTGGAACCAGAGTAGAATGAATCTGAAGTCTACAAGGAACTGAAAAAGACAGCTAAAATGCATGTAGAGTGAAAATTGGGTTCTCATTGCCAGCTGTTGTGCTCCAAGATGTCATAGCTCATAGTGTGGTGGTAACCTTAGTAAATTCTTAGGCATGCTAACCTTTACTTTTTTCTCTTTTCAGGCCAGTATGGAAATCCTCTAAATAAATACATTAGACATTATGAAGGATTATCTTACGATGTGGATTTGTTACACCAAAAACACCAGCGTGCCAAAAGAGCAGTATCTCATGAAGATCAGTTCTTGCGCCTCGACTTTCATGCTCATGGAAGGTTAGTGATGTTTCTAAAAGGTATTTGCTTTAAGCATTTTAGTGCTATGTTTTTTTTAATTATAGCAATGCTGAAATACAGTTATTCATGTCTGAGGGAATATACTAAAATGCAATATTGGCAGTTTATAGCAAGTGTTTGCTCTGGTATCCAGTGTAAATGTCAACTTGCTGCTTGTAATCAGTTGTTCAAACTTGTGCTGGTAACTGTTAATGCACTTCAAAGATTCACTAAGAGTAGAACTGGGAACAGAATTTCAGCAGATTCTGACTTTATTGTGCAGCCATGGCATTTTTGTTTACAAAAACTATGCTGAACTTTGAGTGGATTTGGTTTACTTGAGGAAATGCACAGTTTCCAATTGCATTCCAAACTTCATATTTGGCCCCGAAGTGTTCTGTTTCATGTGTAGTAAAATGGCATTTTTCTGTGTAGCTTAGCAATTATTTGACATGGAGAAAACGTAATTGCTGTTACAAGGTTGCTTAGCCATACATTTAATTTCTGATTGAAACTTCTTCAAATAGTGAAGTTAGATAGTCAGTGTGAGCAGTGGAAGTATTATTTGTGGATTTCATTTAGACAGTACTGCTTCCTACACTGTTGTTTGTTGTTTTTTTTATAATTCAGAAGAAAGAGAAAGTAAGATAAAGTATTTCTGTCTTTGCTTTTTTGCTGACTGCATCCTGCACGACATCATTACCTTAATATTTTTTTAGGAATGTGTAATGCCCTTGCTTTTCTAATTATTTCAATTACAAAGGAAATAACTAATGCTTGATGAATATTTGTTATCCATATCTAGAAACACAGGAAACTTGACAGAGGAAAGGTAATACCACGTCTTTTGAATCTGTGTTCGGAATGTTCATTTGAGTAAATATTCTCCTTCTGCACTAGCTTGTAATTTCTTCAAGGAATGAAGTGTTGCTATTGGAGGTGTACGGCACAATGACTGAATTTCAGTGCACATTCCCAAAAGGCGAGCGTTAGGATTGTATTTGCAACTGCTTTAGAATAGCAACCAAAATCCAAAATTTGAAATCCTGTCCTTAAATCCATGTTTTTGGGTGTGATCTTAGTCCAAGGAATTTTATTATTTAGTGGATAGTCATGCTGTTGCTAACTCTGCCTTATCTTCACAGACAATCAGTAGCCTTTCCTGCTAAATTATTTTTATAAACTAGGTCTTTGTTTTGAGTTGGCTTCTGATGAAATGGTTGCCTTATGGAGATAGGAAACAATGCAGAAGCTGTCCCAGTATCTACTGCAGTTCACTGCCGGAAGTACCAAATGGATCTACTAAACCACAAATGTTTTTATGTTGCATCATTGTTCTCAAACATCATTGTTTGAGACAACTTTCCTTATTTAATCTTCATCTGAAAATCAAATGCTACAGAGTATACGGTTTAAAAACAGTCTTTTCAAAATTCTTATTGTTGGAGGATCTAGATAAAACTGTCAGGTTTAATGCCTGAATTCAAACAAACCAGCTGCTATTAGATACTAAAACACTAGCTCCATATGGCACTTAAGATCACTGAAAGTAGGCTATGAATTCTTTTGAATTATTAACTGTTTACTGTAGATGAGTTGGCATTGTTGCTTCAGGAATGGTGCAGAATGTGCTTATTCCTGAAAGGCTTGAAGTAAGTAGGAATTTTTAAAGCAATAAGGTTTTGTAGTTCATATTGTTTTAAAGCAGTATAGTTGTGTATCTCTCACATGCCATTTTACATTGAATGTTTTAGCGTGAATTAATTTAAGGTGCCCTTTGGGCCTGAGTAAGATTCACACAAGATTAGTGAATGCACAGTGTTAGTGTTAGCTTGGGGGGGAAAAGGTACGTAAATGGAATACGCAATGCTTGTGGCACTAGGCTGCAATGGAATGAAAGAATTTAATGTGATATAGCTTCATTTTGTATGTCAAGATAATGCCAGCAATTCCAACAGTTGTGTTGGAACATGACTAAAATTGAAAGGATATATTTGACTTTGTATGCTCAGTCTTGGTTGACTAAACCAAATGTATATTAAATGCGTATTTACTGTCTTTCACTTACTGAGTATAGACCTCCCCATGCAGAGCTATATCTTTTTCAGCATAGGCATTTGCAGTGTATTGCATAATATCTTAAACTGAGCTCCCATCAACTGCAGATGTCAAAAATATGCTGGATACTTCGCTATTAGAAGTTACATTTTGAGGACAGAACTTGAAAACCTTCCCTAGTGTCGGGTGATCTCTCAGCTTTAGAAAATAAGAATTCCTGACACTCAGAAGAATGGAGAAACTACCTCTGTGCGGTGTTTATCTGTGTTGTCAGCCCTTCTAATAACTTACACTTTCTATTTTTTTCCTGGTTTGTCCTCTGAATCACCAATCTGCAGCCACTTTGTCCCATCCTTGTTGTTGGCTCTGACTTGGTCAAGCTGCCTATGCAACATGAGTGAGTGAACAAGTAGAATTTTTCAAGCAGTACTTAAACACATAATAACATTTTATTTCTAAATTAAAGGTACACCAAGAGCTTTTTTCAGATGTTTTGCAATTTAATCACCATTTTTCATAGTTTTCTTTACCTAAAATTTTATTTAAAAAAAAAAAAAAGAAAAAGGCTGTAAGTTGTTAAGTTCCAAGCTGCTACTGGAACATGTGGTCTCTACACAGTGCTTATAATAACTGTTACTGAAAGTGCTTGCAATATACCTGCACCATTACTTCTTTGTAAGCAATACAGATTAAAAGGCCCTTCATATGGTTATGCTTAGAAATACTTTTTCAGTTGTTTAATACTGTTGGGTTGTTTCTATAAAATCTGGAAAATATGGGCTTCAAGAATAAAAATCCTTCTCTGTGTTTAAATTTGTGCTTAGAAGTCATGGCAGCTAATTCCAGTGTTTTTTAGCTCAACATGTTCAAATCTTAAAAATTAGCTCCATAGGAATAAAATGTCATAAAGATTGAGGCTGTGTCAGTTGATGCAGTTGGAATAACCCGTTCTTTAGGCTTCACCTGAGACAGTTTATCTGGACTCAAAAGTTCTTCTGCTGTATCAGCTGCTGAGTCATTTGAGATTGCTCTATGTAAATGCTTGTAGAGACTTGCTATGTGATACGAGCTGTGCTATGTTTCTGGAGTAACTATCTGACTTTTTTATTCTCTGTTCTAGAGTAATTTGTTATCCATGTTGTTACCCTTCGTTATTCAGAGATTAAAAGTTTGTTCTTTATAAGATAGTTATTGACTGAGCAGGTTATAAAAATAAAGTGGACTACCCAAAAGGAGCTACTTAGTTTGGCTTTTTTTTGTTCACCTGGTTTTTAATTGTTAGAACCTGGCACAGTATGTAAGTTGTCAACCTTATAAATAGAGGTTGGGAGGTTATTTTGGATAAACAGGAAACCAAGTGACACAGAATTTGCATTTAACTCTCCCTACTAAAAGTTTTTACTGGGGGGGGGAAAAAAAAAGTTTATATTCAACCCTGGGTAAAGATTAATCTGCTTTTAAAAACAGAAGACTGTACTCTTCAGGACAGAGAAATAATTGACCTAAGTTATAAGAATGTAAACTAAACATGTAGCTACTTGTTAACTGACTTGAATGGTTTCTGTTATCTGGGCTGGCTTGTGTGTTGACAGCTATGTATATGAAGAATAATCAGTGGCAAATTGTTTAAAATGAGGGCTGCATTTCCTTAGATATGATCCTCTGGAATAACAAGCTTAGCAGGTCGTCTTCTGGAGATCTGGAAAGAAATGAGAGGCAATCAGAAATGCTGCTATAAAGGCATTAACCACAGGCTTAGCTTTGAGCATTCTGGTTGGGATTGCTCCCTGTTTTTATGCTATAGATACTGTTGTATATTTTTTTATATAAATACTTACCAAAGGACAATTCCCTCTGTCCACATCTGGATGGTTAATAGGAAGATAAGTGCAGAGATTTCATCACCTGCTGTTTCGGATATTTTCTTTAGTACAGGTAGAGGGACCTTGGGAATTGTCAATTAGGTTATGATGGAATACATTGTGTGGGTTTTACAGTAAATGAGAACAGCGTAAAATAAGTACGTCCTCAAAAGTAGATATAGCTTATGAATGGATGAAAAAAAAAAAAACTAAACACTTTTTCACACTGCTGATTACATCTTTCTTCATTAGTTTTGGATAGCAATATGCTGGCTTTCTATCAGTGTCCTAATATATCAAATGTTTCATCATGACAGGATCACTGACCTTAGAAGGTAGCTCATAATCAAAACAAATGGAATAATAGATCAAGCATTAATTCTTACGTGTGTACCTTTTATATTCTTGTCAAATGCTGTCAACACATGCACATAGCCTTCTTTTAGAAATTCATTAATTAAAAAAACCGGCTTTCTCTGTGATTGGAGCACAGAATTGAAATAACTGTAGCCCGTGGAAACTACTGCTTTTTAACTAAACATGACTCTATCAGCTATTTTTCTTCAGTTATCATTGTGTGCTTGTGAGTCTGATAGTCTCCCTGAGGTAAACTAAGGGAACATCAGAATCTGTTTCCTGATAGTTTTAAGGTACTGCAACTAATGAGTAAGGCACAGGAAAATGTAGCTTTTAACAAAGTTGATTATATAACAGTATAAACAGCTTTGCCAAAAATGTTGGCTTCCACCGAAGAAGCAGCCATGCAGTAACTAAAGAATGCCTTGTTACTCTATCAGTTACCAGGTGTATGTAAGACAGAAGCAGCAACAGGAAAGGTCAAATCTTGCTCTTAATTGATTTATTTCTATCCTAGACAGTCCTACTGCTGTGAAATGTCTTATGCAAGTTAGTAGGTGTGGAAAAAGCATTATTTTTTCTGGAAATAATTACCTTTTGCCTGGTATCTCACTAGCCTAGGGAATACTAGGCTACAGTGTTCAAAGTGCTAACACAGAACTCTATGTACACAATAGAAATGGTAGCTACAAAAAACTCCACAAACACCTTTTGATGCCTCTTAATTATTCCATTGTGGCTAGTTCTGGAAACCAAGTTGACTAATGGCATGGAGGGATCAGTGGTTGTTCTCTGGGACCTCCTGTCTATAGGAGAATTCATCAAGTTATGGATGTAAACAGGAAAAGAAAACTGAGACTTGTTCTCTTCCATATCATTTTGAGAGGGATAGAGATCAGTTTATAGAAACCTTAATAAAGGGGAACAGCTACTAACTGAAGAAATTCACAGTAAAATTTAAGTAAGCTTCTGTATCAGGTAAGGTACTGAAATGGATTTTCTGTGGAGTTTTTGGAAATCTCTTACTGACAGATGGGAAACATTACAGAAGTTGGTGGATGCATTCTTGATTTTGTCTTTGAAAGAATGATGAGCTGGATTTTTGGGGGGTTCGTGCCAGCCATACATTTGTTTGATGCAGTCATTACAATCTGGAGTTTCCCCAGCTATAAACTGATGTTCTTTCAATGTAATTAATTTGTCATTTGTAAGAAGCATATTGACTATTAGAAATAGCAGTATCTCCGGTATCTTTTTAATTGAGTTTTTTTTGTAGTGGTATTCATTTAAGCATAACAGCAAAGTAACCTTTTTGCACTTCTGAGAGGAATGCTAGGTATTTTTTTTCTTTTTTCTGGAAGCCTACTGTCTTCACCAGAAAAATGCCATCTTAGGTGCTCTGGGTGGGATTGCTAAATGTTTCAGCTCACCACCAGCACAGAACTATGGATTTATTACAGTAAAAAGTCTCTATCAGATATTAGAGAATGGAGGAGAGCTATGCTAAAGTGTTGAAGATCTCTGGTCTTTTAACTTCAGTTCAGACATCCTTGAAGAGAGTCTGATCCTTCCTCAGTAACTATGAGGAATTTGGTTACAGAGAAAACTTAAACTGAAGTGCATTTCAAACCTTTTGAACGTGCTGAGCAGGGTGTTACAGAGTGAAACTTCTTGATGTACTTGTGTGAGTCTTCGAGTTCTTATTGCTAGTCTTAATCTTTTCTGCCTGTTCATTTCCAATTTCTGTTTTGAAGAACCATGCAATATGATTTAGCCTCTTGTTGCTTTTTTTTCCCTCTCCTAGAAAAATGCACTGCACATTCTGTCCTGAGATGCTTCCTGGGATGCTCATGCATGTTATTTTGTCATCTTCATGATCTGTCACCAAAAAAGGCGTTTCAGAGATAGTAGAGACATTACTTAATGGAAAATTATTATGATTTAAGTCTGTAGGTGATAATATAACAGTAGCTGTCTGTTGTAGGCCTTGCTAAGTGGATGTGAATTGCTTTTACCTGTTTGCATTCTTCAGTGAGTGATTCTAATACTCAAATGCATCTGTAGTGAATCATTTCTTCATTTTAACAGGAGAATCTGCCCAGTTACATTACATCCATGTTGAGACTATGATATGGGCACTGGCAGTCCTGGCTGTAAGCCTGAGCATCTCAAGGAGTTGCTGAAGTAATCTTCCACATCTGTCAGCTGCATCTCAGAATTTCCTAACCTTGTGGGAGATGCTCTCCTCTGGTGGTGCATTAGTGGTGAAGCTTCCTGGAAGTTTCATTTTCACTGTGGCAGCAATAATAGGTAGAGGTAGTTTGATTGTGAAGCAATGTTTGCATTGTGGAATAGTCAGTGTGAGTCACTGAGGAGCCCAACCATCTTTCAAGTATAGGCATGGCTTTTTCTTTATCTGCAACTTTGTGTTTTAATATACAGTTCTGAAATATTTATTACTGTATGTCATTACAATGTGCAAGTGAAAATGGAAGATATATTTTGAGTATGTTTCAGATGCAGTAAAAAGTGGTTACTTTATTTCTTTTGTTATGAATGTTTGAGTTTCAGGTGTAACAGTAATTAGCTTTGTTTACATTCTATGCGGGTTGCTCTGAAAGTAATGCCTCATATATTTCATGGAAACTGCAACAGTTAGAAAAACTGTAATAACACTAGTTGATAGAATAAATTCTCAGCTACAAAACACTCTTCTGACAGAGCCACCATCGTTAGCTGTGTGTTTTTGCCAGCAATGTACTAGAGCCTGCATGCTGCACTCATGGGAATCTGCACCAGCACAGGTTACCCACTGTTGCCTCTGCTGAAATGTGCCATCCGCTGCCTCACCATACTGATATCCACTGCTTGGTTTCCGTAAACATTCAGCGAGTGTCAGTGAATGTTAACGGGTGCCATTTTTTCTGCATAGAGGAATTGAGTTTCATGCCCTTGCTTCATCTATACTTCCATGTGAGAGGCCATTTTGTCAGACTGCCCCTCTGCCGCCATCTGTTGTATGGCAACAAAATGGAGTAGAATATTGGTGGGAGTGTTCAGCCTCTACTGCCATACCACCAACATCCGCCCTGAAGTTGTGGGCCAACATACTAAAATAGGAGGTGCTGCTTTTGGGGCAGCCCTGGTACTTACATACTGGCAATGGAAATAAAATAAGCTGACAATTCTTGTTTGTTCTGCTTCTCAGTTGTCTGATGGTAAAAACTTCCCTTTAATTACATCTGTGTCTGTCTGGAGGAATCAGAGCAAATCAAAGCCAGCATTTTAGATTTAAAGCCCAGCGTTCTTAAATCTTGTAGATTTAACTACTTTTATCAAAAGCATCAAAATAGTCTTGCTTGAGCAAATCTTTCTAAGCTGTAGTCTAATTCTTGGACAGTATGAATATTTTATATAGATAAAATTCACAAATTCTGTAAATTTGCCTGTGTGAAAACATTGTTAGAAGTACTTTGCTTTTGTAGTTGAGGCTTAAAGACAGTTTACTGTCTCTTTTTTTCATTTTAGACAATTCAACCTTCGAATGAAGAGAGATACATCTCTTTTTACTGAGGATTTTAAAGTAGAAACATCAAACCAAGTAATTGATTATGATACCTCCCATATTTACACTGGACACATTTATGGTAAGTACAGAACTGTAAAATGAATTAAAATGCAGTCATTGTAAACTAGGAGTGTTTTAGTAGTACATGCAGAAAGTGTATATCCATACTGTTAGGTTGTCTTCATTATTAAACTTCAATAATGCTTCTAAATAAAATTCCCTTTACTTTTATCCTCTGACAAGGCATACTGAAATGATTGTTTTTACCTAATACTTAACTGTACGTCCGTAGGAATTGAAATTCAGCGCTGTTTGTGAACTTACTCTTTATAGAACAAGTCCAGTATATTTATATATTTTAAAAGTTGCATTCAAAAAATAAATAAAGCAAAATTAGGTACTGTTCTTAGCTAAAGGGATTGAAGGGTTGTGAATGTCTCAAACGTATTCAATCCATCCCACATTTAAACATAACTACAGTTTTAAGAAAGCTATGTTTGAAAAGAAAAATGAGTGCCTTGAAACATAAATTTTCCTTTGAAAGCTTTCAGAATTCCGTATACACTCAATGTTTTTTTATAATTGCATGAGTAGAAGTATAAAAATAGCACTTGAATATCAGATTAAGCGTTGTATGTCTGACACCCTTAAGATATGGAGTTGAATTCTCCACTGCATGCCTCTTAAACTTGTCTTTTATGCATCTGATTCATGCTGGAGACTTCAAAATTGTTAAACATAGGGACTATGATTTTGGGGCAACTGCATTTCTTACTGTTGAATACTCTTGGTCTTTAGAAGTTCAGACACAATTTTCTCTAAGAATGTCTTACTCCTGTAATATGGTATATTACTATTTTATAGTTCATAGGTTTTAAGCAGTTGGAAACTGCTTCACAGTCAGGATTATTATCCCTTTATCATTCCTTAACACTGTCTGATTAACACTTTGCGTAGAGTGTATGCTTGAAGTTTGCAGGTACTGAATGCCTTTAGAAGGGTTGGTTGTTTTTTTTTTTTTTAAAGGTGCTTTCTGTCATTAACAGGTGAGCAAGGAAGTTTTAGCCATGGGTCTGTTATTGATGGAAGATTTGAAGGATTCATCCAAACTCACAGTGGGACCTTTTATATTGAACCAGCAGAGAGATATATTAAGGACAGAACTCTACCGTTCCACTCTGTCATCTATCATGAAGATGATATCAGTGAGTACTTCATTTTTGTGCTACAGATGAAATAACTTTTTTTCTATTAAATGTCAAAAACTATAAGCCATTTGTAAGCATCAAGTGGGACTTCGGCTTGCATGTGACAGAGTGAATCATGCTGTCCTGGAGTGATTTATATGAAGTTATTGTGTGAAAGAGGTTTTTGACGAGCCAAAGTGAGTTTTCCTTATTCTGCCATTTTAAGAAATTCTTAATAGTCAGGTTTAAGTGCATAAGCAGTGTATTTTCTGCAGTGGATGCATTTTTTGTTGTTTTGAAAAATGCCTTCTTAAAATGTCCTGTCCCAATTGCTCTTTCTTGTGACCTGAAAAAGAAAGGGTAATTTAAGTTGAAGTCACTATGCACTTAAAAAAAAAAAAAACAACTAATGAAGGTGATGCTTGTGAAAAATAAAAGTTTCACCTGTGTGTAGGGGTTCAGAGGTCTTCAGATAGCTCATTAGAAGATGCAGTGTATGTCCTGCTTTAAAAAGCTCTGCTGGGAGTTGAAGCTGATGGAAACATACGGGGAATACTACTTAAGTATTATAGCCCCATTAGCCTACCTTTGAATGCAAATGCACAGAAAGACAGTAAAATACCATGGAAACCTTATTATGTTCTCGGAACTGATGTATCAGATTTCTGCACTCTACCTACCTTTGCATATATGATGTGTCTTCAGCTGGTACAAATTACATAACTTGTATAATTTTACAGAGCTTTTGAATGAAAGCAGTTACTGAATTTGGTGTACATTTTGAACACCACATGTTTTCTGACTACTTAAACATGCATCTTCCTGCTACTTACAAGACTTGTGATTGGGAATGAAGTAACAAGTGGGCAACTAAGAATGCTATCATCTCTGAGAGCAGCCATTGAAAGAAACCAAACTGTGCTTTATGGGAGCAAATAATTTGATTTCATGAAGATGACTGTCTTGTAGAAGTGATGTCTGTTATAAGAGTAAATGGATTACTTGAAAGCTGGAAGAAGCTAATAATGAACTTGGTTCATGTTATTTTATTAAAGTAGATGGAGCAGGAAATATGCATTTTTGTTTATTTAGATGGTAGTATTCTGCCTCACTGTTTTTGCCCTTGAATCTAGTGTTATCAAAGCCTTCAGTTAGAAATGAAATCAGATTATCAGAGATGTCTCAGTCTATTCCAGCGAATCACATTTAAGGAGCAGCATAGTAGGGCTTTCGTATCACCAAAAGAATGAACATTGCTGCTTGCTCAGCATGGTTGGAAGTAGCCCATCATGCAGCTAATTCTAAGCAGTGCTATTGGAAAATGTGCTACTCAGATTAGTTGTTGTGCGTGCAGAGTCAGATGTGCATGCCTTCTGGTTGTACAGCTTGGTATGTTTTGCTTTGGTATCCCAGACACTCTGTGATTGCTGTGGTCTGAAATACCTGAAGTGTACAGCTGTTTCGTTTGCCTTCTGAATAGTGCTTTTGAGAATACATTTTTATGCCTTTCATAAGGGCTATTTTTGCACTGAACTTCAACTCAAAACAAAACAAAAAAAGATTTTACAGTAGCTTTAAAAATGAAGGCAAACACTCTGATCTGTTACTGTATTAACTTAAGCTAGCTCTTGTGAAATAGAGGCAAACTTTCAGTGTCTTACACAGGACAAAGGCAACAAAAATGCTCACATTACTAATCTGGGAGAGAGGGGGGAGGGGGTGGAATCTTTGCTTTTATTTGGGATATTTTTTGGTCAGGAGCATTTTAGCCTTTTGAAACAATATGCTTTTTAGTGCCTTTCAGAAATCACAATGCAACATATGATTAGCATCTCAATGAGGTCTTATTCAGTAGTTAAACAAAAGGTTTTTTTGTAAATGGGGATTATATTGTCAACTTTATAAGGCAGCTTTTGTCTATGTTACAGTGGATATGGTGGAAGGCAGCCTTCTATTCATGACTTGAAACACAACTTGAATGATTTCAGTATCTAAACCACTCCTGATCAAACAGTTTTATAATCTTATGCAAGAAAGATGCAAACTGTTATTTTCATTAAAATATTTTGGAGGCTGCTTTCTTTAACAGTTAAGGTTTCATTGGGACTTCATTTACTTTAATTAAATCCTGTGTGCTGTAAATGTATCCCTCAGTTCATAATGTAAAATACAAAACTGGTTGCATATTTCCCCAAATCAGCAGTAGGCAGGAAAGCCCGTTCAGAACTTCAGGGAAATGAAATTTGTCATTTAATTCTCTGTTTAATTCTGTGTGGTCTTGGAGGAACTCCACAACTGAGAACAGAAAGTAAAAGATTTTGTAGTTCTGCGTCGTGTCTGCTGAATTAACTGCCCATTGCAGACTGTGTGTTGTTTGAGAACTTGATTTGTTTGGGCTTTTTTCATATTGTGGTTGCGTTGCCAATATGATAATGAAGGTTTACTTGGCAGTTTTCATGGGATCTGTGTGACAGACTGCCTATTAAAAAAAAAAAAACAACTCAACAACAACCCTTAATACAGATTTCCCTGTGTGCTTAAATTTGATCTTTTGTTCTGACACTATTGCTCTTAATAGTGTTGGTCAGACCTTGTGGCTGTTGTAGGACTGAATTTTCATCATTTTCAAGGAAATCTCGGTATTGTGTCCTTGCCCCGGATGCCTAAATCTAGTATCCATTAAGTAGGTAACCTGAATACTCCACAGGTTATACTGTTTGCTGACAGATGGAAGCAGAAAATGTGATCAGGAGTTTTTTATGTCAGGTAGTGCCTTTTTTTTTAATAAAAATTCTTTCAGTTCATTTGAGAATCTATAGTCGTATGTATCGTTAGTAACTTAAACCTTTCTGCCATTTAGTTAAATGAGAATGAAGTTTAAAAATCTTGTCCTTGATTTTAGTACTATTATTACTGTCATCTTAACGTTGTGTCAGAATGTACCAAAATAGAGATTGGTAAACCAAAAACTTGTAACAACAGGGAGGAAGAGAAACGAAGTTTTTGTTTTACCTGAGGATTTTCTTTCGTTAGAGAACTGATCCTCTAATTCAGTTATGCCTTTATAGACTGTGGTAGAAAATAGGCTGCTTGTGTTTTTCAGTTGAACGTGACTGAAAGCAGCCCTTCTGACGGTAAAGCATGTGCTTTCTCGTGATCCATTCTTAGGGCTGTGGTGTAGGGGTAAGCCAAGAGCTGGCAGAAGGCTGTACTTCTTGAAGCCATTAAAAGCACCGCAAGAACGTGGGTCAGACTTCTGTCTCCCAGTCATCTGACACAGTGTAGTTCCTGTCTAGCTTCTTCAGCAAGGAAACTTCTGCAGGGGATGGTGGAAATAACATGTCTTGGAAGATGAACAGAGAACAGTGCCTATCCAGTTCAGGAGTAACTCAGCATTTAAATAAGAAAGCTATGTGTGTAACCTTCTCTGTAAACAAGACTTGCTCTCAAACTGTACTCTAAATAACCTGACCTCCTCTTTTTAGCAGAGAGGATTCAAACCTGTCATTTGAGTTTGTTTTTCCCAGCACATACAAAACCTTGGCAATTGCTCTTGCAGAATGTTTAATGTACATTTATTAAAATAATTTTAATGGTTATACTTTTGAAGTGTTTCTTACCAGAAACTACCTTTTGAGGTGGGAAATATTTCCTTGAATTGCAGCTGGTCAGTATTGGAAATGTGTTAAGGTATTTCCTAACTTCTTTGGGAAACAAGATGCAGCAGGAAGACTGTTTAGCTTGTGTAATTCACTGGAAGCAGTTTTTTTCTAGTACTGTTCTGTCAGCTGTCAATGCCAGAGAGTATGAATAGAAGTGTGCTGATAACATAAAATGGCATTTTATGCTGATACAAAATATGCTGAATGGTCATTTTCCTATATGATTTCTGTGGATTCCTGGAGGTGCCACTTGGAAGAGTTGCTTTGAAGCTATGGTGGATTTGCACAGGTAAAGTGTGCTGGCAGCAAGGCAGTGCTGTCCCTAACTTTCCAAGTCCTGTCCTTGTGTAATAGGCGTTGTATAACATGCCCTTAGTGCATAAATAGTGATTTGAAAGCAGGCAATGAGACTTATAGTTAGGTTAAATGCTGAAGAACTTATTTTGAAATGAGAATAGAGATGGGAAGGGTTATATCTATAACCCTTTGCTCTTGATAGCTCTGGTCTAGTGGTGGTAGCCAGGGTACCCAAAGGTGCAGATCTCAGCAGTGACCAAGCAGTGCTGTTTGTTGGGGATAGCAAAGCCGACATTACACCAAGTAGTTACTCAAATTGGTGCAGGAATGAGGTAGCTTGTAGTAAGCATTTTGTCTCTCTTGGTTTCTCTGGCCTTGTGCTAGGACTAGCCATACTGGGAGGAATGTCATGAGACCACAGTTATAAAGCAGTACTCGTGCTGTTAGAATTGGAAATATGGGAAGCTAATATGTAGAAAATAAATAAACTCATATGATTTGAATAACTGTAATTCATGACTGCTTGTATAAAATAGTGAAAGGACAAGTTATTTAGTAAGCGTAGGATTTTTTCAAGCTACTAATTACTGTATTACTGTAGTTGTCCCTCTGAAGATACGTATTTCTTTTAATTTAAACTGTAATCCTTACTAGAATCAAAACTTGGGTGGAAATTGCCTTCCATGCAAAATCAAGATTTTGCTAACAACCTCTGTCAAACACAAGTAAAAGGAAATAGGCATAAAGTTTACTGAAGAAAAGTGATTTTGTTTTATATTAGGGTAGCTTCTATAAAATTCAGACTTTCAACACACTTTGACCTACAATACTGTACTTGGACATCTTTATGAAAGATAAAGTTGATCTGCTAGTATGGTAACGAAGAACATGCAGCTGCAAGGTTTTAGTTGCTCTTAAGCTGAAATTTTAAGCATGCTTATTAAATTAGGCTACTTCCTACTAAGCAAAGTTTATAATTGCTGCAAATATTTTGTGCCTGGAAAAGGATCCAGCTTTCAAAAAATGTTAACTACGTTTTGTTTCACCTAATTTATCATTAACTAGCTTTAGACAGCCACATGATTTCTTTTAATGCTTGTAAAAGTGTAGTTGGGGGAAATAAAGATTGGAATAGTACTTTATTTGTTAATTTATTTGTCCTTTCAAGCTTATCATTGGGTCTATTGAATACAGTCTTTCAATATTTTTGACTATAAACCTATCTTGATTTTTTTTTTTAACGGAACTCCAGTACCTTTAGCTGCATGACAAGGATACAGTACTTAAATTTGTTTGCTGTTTCGTTTTCCTCAGGTTTTAATGATTGAAGTGTGAAATTTGGAGCTTGATTATATATTGACAAAATGAAACTAACCTTGTCTTATCCAAACTATCTTTGATATATTTGATCTCAAATATTAAATTTATCAAGTTCCATTTCC
>JAOWBP010037774.1:0-21122 GCA_028571105.1 Tragopan temminckii
GGGTGGGAGAGCTGGGTGGGAAAGCATCCGAATCCATCACTGCAGTTCTGCGGGATGGCACAGCCTTGGGCCGGGCTGTCCGTAATTAAAGCTAAATACGGTTTCACTGCTAAATAAAACCCTATTGCCCTCTAAAAAGGCATCTGGCCTTCAGAAGTAACACTGCAAAATCACTGTCTGTGTGCAGAGCAGTTCGTTTCCTGTTGCAGTTTTCCTGGAGCTGGATCACTCCATTACCCCATGTGCACAGCAGTTCCATCCCTCACGGGAAGCGCCGGTGCTGCAGCACAGAACAAACACTACCTGTGAAATGGGGAGCAAACCAAGTTCAGTTTTTCCCAGCAGAAATGTTTCCCTCAGTCAGTCTGACTTCACAAGGGTGAAAAGTGTGTGTGAGCCATTCTGTGCTTTCTGTCTCACTATTGTGGTGCTATTTAAAGAAGCTCCAACGTTTCAACCTCTTACGTTTCTCCTCCCCTCTCTGTTTCTCATCAGGCCCTTTCCACCCTGATGACTGGTAACTGGTAGGACGATGAAGTGAGGCATACGGTGCCTGGAGCCCTGATCCATCATGAGGAGTAGGGCCTTTTCAAACTATTTGAAAGATTTGGAGCTTTGCTGGTGCTGCTTAAGCTCAGATTTCTGAGACACTCTGAGGCATAAAGATGTCTTTGTCAAAATTCATCGCTTCCTCCTTTTATTCAAAGAAGAAGAAATAGGTCTGACTCAGACGTTGTTGATGAGTTGTATGGGAAGGTCAAGATTGATAGCAGTTGTAAAGAAGAATGAAACCACTTTTAAAGCTCATCCCTTCCTGATGATAAAGAATATGATCTCAATTATTTTTCTCTTCTATGGACCTCTTCTATGTTTTAAGTGAAGTTTTTTCTTGCATGCGGTTTTACATTGGCAATAAAAACAGTTCTTCTTTTGGGTAAGCTTTGATCCACAGACTCTGACAGCCCAGCAGCCGAGGCTGTGTTTCTCCATCCACAGCCTTGTGATTTACACAACACAAAGGGCTGTACATGTGCATCACACAGCAACAATGACATCCCACACCCGTCTGCCGTATAAAAATTACATTGTGGTGAGGAGACAGCGGGGTTCCCAATGAGGAGTTGGAACGCCATCAGAACGGCTGCTGAGCAGGCTTTTGCTCAGAGCTGGCTTTATTAAGACTGTTTAAACTGCTTCAGTAATTTGCACTCTCCGCATTTCAGCCAGTGAAAAGCACAGCTCTCAGATGTTCCTCCCCCCCAGGCAGCCGTAATGTGCCTTGGTTTTCTAGCAACCAACCATGTATATTAAAAGGGGTTTGGTCTTAGGCAGTCTGGGGGAGGCTGGGTCACCTGAAACTTCTATGTAGCAGCTTGATTCACAGAGTACTGTGGAGAGGTCTATTAGAGCACTGTGGATAATGGTTCTGTACAAAGGCAGTGTGATGGATGAACGTCCCATCGTGCTCCTTCTGGTACTAAATGTTCTCTGATACTTTTACTGAGCTAATCAAATGTTATGGTAACATCACTGACTTGGCAGCTCCAGGAGGGAGGGGGAAGTGGGAGCAGGAGGAAAGCTGTCCTTAAACACAGAGGTTGACTTGTGAGTAGAACACGGGGAATGCAGTACCCAGATAGGCCCGCCAGGGCTCTTGAACACCAGAGAGGGATGGCACGTGGACACTGAGCCTTTGGGATGGTATGGAGCAGTTCTCAGCGGGGCAGCACGGTCTGCCTCTGCAGCTCTGCCTAGGGGATATTTGGTTTGATCTGAAGGTTTTGCTCTTAGAGGAGAATAGACAGCTCTTTAGTGAAGCAGAGAGACAGTGATGGTGCAAGCAGTACCAGAACATTACCAGGCTCGTGCTGCTCTGTCTGGAGATAGAGGAATGATTTCAGGGAATGTGAATGTCTAGCTGAGGCATCTCCTATGCAGAAAGCAAGGACCTATTTGAGCTTCAATCTACTTACTGAATTAGAGGAACAGCATAGCTCACACCTTCCTTCCCTCTTTACTGTTGACTATTTCCTATGTGCACCAGGGTGCAACCTTCACCTCTGCATGCTGCTGCCAGCTTGAGGTCCTGGGCTGCACCTCCTGCTGGGTGGCTGGCGCTGCCCATGCAGTGCTCCTTCAGCTTTGCCTCGATGAGGGGGTTTGCCCTGCAGCTGGAACGTTAGGCAGGATTCTTTGCTAAGGCTTCCTACAATGAGAGGAGATAAATTGTTTTTAAAAAGGAGAATTTGTGGAGAAAAGCAGTGCATCACTTGCGTCTCTGGTTTCCAGCCCCACGAGGTTGCCTCTGACCTGAACTTTTGGTTTCAGCCGCATCAGTCTTCTGGCATGCTCACGGGGTCCAGGAGGGGTACAGAATTAGTGCCTAAAATAAATTAATGACTCTTTCACCATGAGGCCCTGTGAGGCTGCAGGGTCTGTTACTGCAGCGCACACAGCTGTGTGCAGAGCTGTAATGGCAGGCACGGCTTTACAACCAACATCTGATGAGCTCCTGGTCTGTGGTAAGCCCACCTTCTGTCGCTGAGCTTTCAGCTTCGAACCGAATGATGTGGCCTTTCAGCAGAAGCCCACGTGAGCACAGCACTCTGAATAACAGCGTGGGGTTTGCTGACACTCTCACGCGATGGAGAAAAAGAGGCACAGGCTTCCATATACATTAATTTTTCATGTAGAAGCCCTGGAACAATGAGCCTTTAACACGCATACATAAATAATTAGCGCAGTTATTAGTAGGCCGGTTTCTTTTTAATTGACTGCACGTGTGTGCACGGAGCAAGGCGGTGCCGTCGGGGCGGGGATGAGCGGAGCGCTCGTGGTGAGTTTGGGAAGGAGGAGGGACCCCTCTGGCGGCTGTGCGGAGAACGGCTCTCGTCGGCACCGCGTTCTGCCCTTCTCCCGGCGCACGGAAAATAAATACATCCTCGGGCTCGGAGTCCCCGCTCCACCCGCAGCGCTTTGCCCCGCCGCTTTGTCTGCCTGGGGCAGAGGGCGCGTTCGGGCCCGACGGATTCAGGTTATGTGAGTGATAAATAAAAGTCACGATGCTGAACCGATCCACCGGAAGCATTAGCTCCAAACAACTGAGTTAAGGCTCCTTTCTTTTGTGCTTTGTAAATGCTTTTGTAGCGCTAATTTTGAAATCCTGAATGCAGTTTGCTTGTTCTGTCTTCTCCCCGAGGAAACTGGAGCAAATGTTTGGGCTGTTCTGTAACCAGTAGCTTCTATCCAGGCAAAGAAAACCAGCCCAGCAGATACAGCTGACAGGATGGCTCGTTTCGTTTCCAATTGGTGTGAAACTGCTTTTGAATAAAAGCCAAAATTTAATTTGAAAATGTCAAACACAGCAGTTCAAAATAATTAGTTAAAAGCTGCCTACCAATACTTGGGAGCCCTCAGAAGGAAACGTGCAGCCACACATGTTTCAGTCAAACTGGATGCACTCGGGACAGAGGGAAGCTGTCAGAGCACAGAACCAATTGCTTCTCGTCAGTGTGCGGCCAATGTGTCGGAGCCAGCAGAGCGCAGCTCTCGCATCCATTGCTGTGCATAAGCTGAAGAAATCAAACTCCTTTGCTGCTTCATCCCCTAGATGGGTTCTCAGTGTTGAATAACCTCACTGAGCGCAACAGTGCTGATGCTCACATGCAGTGGGTTTTCAGTCCTCTGTGTGAATATTGCTCCAAGTGGAGCTCGTTTCCTTATTAAAATGTCCAGTCTGCTGGAGAATAACTGCTCGACTCCCTTTGCAATAGCAGAGGCAAAGAGATGTATAGGAAAAGTGCACGTGTATAAAAAATTTAAAGTAGCTTATATTAAATTTTTATTTCAATATAAGTTTTTCTCTCAGATTTACTTTTAAAATTTGCTTATTTTTAAAAAGAAACATACAAATATGTTAAATAATCTGACTTTTATTTAAATCTGTTTTATCTACTGCAGGGAGGCTAAAATTACAGGAAATAATCTGATACAGGGATTTCAATGGAACCCAGAAGAAAACAGTAAAGGTTTGGAATTCAGGGCTGTGGTCCTGGCCAGCTGCCAAAGGGAAATGGAGGAAAACGCAGCTCGGGACAAAGGCACCCTGAAATCAGAACTGTTTTTAACACAAATAGAAAGGATTTAGATTTTAGATTGAACCCCGGTGCTATTCTTATATTATAAAGAAACTAAAATTGGAAGTCTGTCTTTCCTGTAATGAAAACCCAAACACAAACAATTTCTTTTTGATTTCTAAAGCAGATTTCTCTGTTGAGGAGGACTTCTGTTTTTATAACTCACAGTATCTCTCATTATAATTTAATAAATGATCTCCACAGTGCAGTACATTCAGCCTAACAGTTTGATCAGTGTAGTAGAAGCATGTCCTTTGAATTCCTATTCCGTGGCACAAAGCCCTGCTGTGTGCCCTGCGATGAGCAGAGCTGCATTTCCCTCTCCCTAAAGACCTGGGAGTGGAATGCAGATGGAATTGCTTTGTGATTTAGAGAAAGAACAGGAAAACTCCCAGCATCAGCTCTTGTACCAGATGAGAATGTCAGTTGGGGATAGGCTCTGTCTATGTGCTCCAGCACCAACCAGTGTCCCTGTGGTCAGCCAGGATCTACAGGTCTCTATGGCATGATGCCTTCAAGTTCCTTTGAGCTGTGCTTGATTGCCAGGAACTGCTTCTGTATATACAAAGAGAAAACAAACACTTCTGCCTGGCAGTTCACCAGCTGGGCAGTGCAGAATCTGCACCCTGGGAGCTATGAGCATATATTTTATGAATGAAAATCAGAGCAGGCAACCTAGAACTCAGCATTTATAAATTTCAAATGCCTTGGGCTGAAAAGAAATAGAATTAAAGAGAGGGACCTGGGAGCTTTAAAGGAACATAAGCAGGTCTGAAGGATGCAGCAGTGGTCTGGGTCATGCAGAGAGGAGTAAGGTTGTGTTTGGGAAGAGATTTGTGGATTGACAGCCGTGGAAATGATCTGTCTGTGACTTGAAAAGGAAAACCACCACCCGTCCCTTTACCCTGTGGTTCACTCTCTCCATTGCAGACAGGGCTGTGGTTCTGGATAAGTGTAAGAAAATGTTACATGTTATTGGCTTTATCCATGTTGGACCAATTCCTCTCACCAAAACAATCTCCTCACACTACAGCAGCCTGGCTTTGTTGTGCTGGAAGAGCTGCAGCAGCATCCCCATGAGAGCCCTGCCCCTCCAGTGAGACACAACTGCGGGAGCGAGCCCCCTGCATGGCAAAGATTGGCTTGTGCAGTTTCAAAATGGAGCAAGATGCCTCCTCCAAAAATGCTGAGCAAAGAAAAGGATGATCTATTGGGCAAATTGTTTTGGCACAAAGCCCTAAGCTGTGCAG
The DNA here is from genome assembly GCA_028571105.1 of Tragopan temminckii. NCBI lineage: Eukaryota > Metazoa > Chordata > Aves > Galliformes > Phasianidae > Tragopan > Tragopan temminckii. The sequence continues at coordinate 5,387 of JAOWBP010037774.1, forward strand.
GTGCCACTTGGCCAGATGTGTCTGTGAAAGGTCCTGTCTGATCGGGTGAATTCTTTACCTGTAACTGGATCACACAGACAAAGTGGGAGCAGGAGGGAGGGGTATCCCTCTGCCATGGGTGAGGGAATGGAAGGTGGTTCCTCACTGAAGTCACACAATGGATGTGTGGGTGCCAGATATGCCAGAGACAGGAGCTGAATGTAGACCTGAGTGCCAGCCCAGCACACAGCACTCATCATTGTCTATTCTCTCAAAAAGAAAAATCAAAGGCAGCTTTCTGATTGATTCAGCCGTTCAAAGTTTCAGCTGCCATAAAATGATGCTTCAGAGAACCCTACAGGCTTCCTATAGTGGGAAAGACCTCCCTTATGAATGTAGTGAGTGTGGTCTTCTGCAAGGTAGTAATAATTGGAGTGACTTTTCAGAAGTGGATGTTAAAGCACGTGTCTGAATTGGCTTCCAGTAGCACCCAAACGTCTGTGTTAGAAAAATAACCCTGATTCTGCTCTGTACTGTGATGATTTTCAGGTATCATCCCTTAAAATTTTCTTCATTACTTTTCCCCCATTCTTTGCTGCAATTTTTAATTCGATCCCTAGTGGATACAACTGACTTGATTTACTGTCAAAACAAGCAACGAAGGAATTCACTTTAGCAAGGAAATCAGTACCTTAAAAAAAAAAACGAGTGAAAAACCTGCAATTCTGAAGACCACAATTTTTGGAGAATAAATGACAATGGAAGTTAACGTAGGCCTTTGGATTAAGCCAAAAGCCAGCTCCGTTGAACTAAGCAGAGCATTCCTAATCTGACATGTTGACAGGGACACCCCTGCCTATTCCAAAAGAGAGTTTTGGATGAAGCCAGATTTATTGCGTGTTCCCAACAGGGGCTGGGCTGACTCTAAAGGAAGCTATGCAGGCCAAAAATAAACAAGATACACATGAAGTAGTTTGTGCCATCAGGAAATCTTCCAGGGGATATGTGGAGAGAGAAGGAAAGCCAGCAGAAAAGTGGCGTAAGCTGTCTTTCCCCTCTCCTCATTATGCCCTATCTCTGTATCTTCAGAGAATGTAAATCAAGGTTTCCTCCCCAAGAGATCTCTTGCCCTTATGTGCACTTTCTTCTCCCCTGCTTCCCCAGGAAAGTGACTCTGTGTGCTGCTCCTTCCCAACACAGCAACCCCCTTCGTGGCAGGGAAGTGCCTCCGGAGATGCTCAGTGCCGAAGTGCTGCTCCTGCAGCTGCTAGCGTTCTTGCTTGGATATAGACTCCTGTGAGAGCAGGCTGGGGCTGGACAGCCATGCTTTTCCCAGGAGCATGTGTGAACGATTTGAATTATGTTATTCTGAAAGCAAATGTAGCCTTTTCCAGCCGCATTTACTGCAAGCAGACACACAGTCACAGTAATTTCAAATATTGGGACAAGAAAATTTGCATTTACATTCTGGCAAACTGGAGCCAACATTTTAATCTGCTAAGAGACCCCAGGAGAGCTGTGCTGGTGGCACACGTTGTTCACTGCTCCGTGTCTGACCAAAGTCTGACTTGAACTTTGTAATTTGCTGGAGTGGAGTCACTAAATTACACACTGCTATGAGATATACAATCCCACATGAGACACAGAGCAGCTCCTTAATACGACAGCCTTCAAACAGGCATGAGCTCAAATACCACTGCAGAGAACAAAGCTTCCCAGTGTTAGATACAGCATTAGAAGTTCTACCTCGTGAAACATTATGGACTGTATTGTCAAGGAAATCCAAGTTTGTGCCCATAATAATAGCGTGCCTGGAACTCCCTGCCAAAGAAAAAGTCTGTGCAGCTACATATAGGCAAGCAACAGCACACACAAAAAGGAAAGTTGTAGAGTGTCTGCTTTACAAATGCAGCCCTGGGGTTTCAGAAGTACAAGATATACATATGCAGAATGGAGACAGTTATAGGCTGCTTGGCAGTGCAGACCAGAGTATAAAATATGGGTCTCGGAAGGTTGCTTTATGGCCTGAACCGAAGATTTTGCAGCAGCCTTTGCATTCTGTTCACTGTAGTTTGGAAATCAGAAATCTGCAGTTCCAGAGATGTGTGCTGCCTTCCAACTCATATTAACATTTAAATTTTCTGTGAATCTCTCATCATCAGAACGACAGCAGTCCGACTCACCCAGCGCTGTGTTATCGGTGGTGATAGTGGGATCACAGTGCCACGGACTGCAGTGGCTGCGGATTACTGGTGTCACTTGCAGCAATGACAGCTTGTGCCAAAGCAAGGCACAGAACACTCCTATCTTACAGAAAACTACTGGCACATAAAATTGGCAAGAGATGATCAATAATTGTACATACACATTCACCACAGTCACACTGGCTTTAATAGCAGTTGCATGTACTCAGCCAAGAAAGAGGTTTTCATTAGATACGTATAAATAGATATAAATAGACATATCTGTATCTATGTAGGAATAGACAGATATGTGCATGTGTGTATAAAATGCACAAAAATCACAGCTACTTGGTCTTGTCCTTTTGCCATAATGTCTGACAGAGATTTGTCCCAATAGTAATTACAGTATATTCTTTATGTGTACCAAATTATTTACTCATTTTTATTTTAGGCATCAGGAAGGAGCAAAGGCAAAAATCTGAGGCCAATCAGATCCAGATTTCATCCTGAGAAGTGCAAAATATACGGCCGGGTCACTTCAACAGCTCCAGTGCAATCACTGCTCTCATCTGTTTGTAAATGTCCTTTGACTTGCTCTCGATCTTGGCAAGAAAGCCTCACAGTTGAGGCTTTGGCTCTCCACCCGAGGAGGAATATTTAGGCCAATACAGACACTTGAATCTCTCAGTCCTCAAAGACAGTGATAAAATTATGGACAAGTTCCATTAAACAATACTGTTTTGTGCTTATTTACTTAGAATGAGGCTGTGCATGAGGCTCTTTATCTCCAAAGGGAGTGAGAAATGTGCAGCAGGGAGCAGAGGTGCAGAGCTGGACCTGGTGTCACCACCCACCTCTCCCCAAGCTCAGGGCTGACAGCGTTACCCCCTCCAGCCAGCAGCAATGAAGCCTCTCCAGGGAGGGAGCGTGACTCAGAGGGGTGTCTGAATCATCAGGGCTTCCCCTGGGCGAGGCTGGACTTGTGCAGACTGCCTGTCCACGTGTCTGGGCATGGGGATGGGGAAGGAGACGTGCTGCACAGGGATGGCCCTGTTAGGGACCTTCAGCTGCAGAGCAGCCATGGGTGGGAAGCAGCCTGGAGGTGAGATGTGGCACCAGCAAACACTGCTCCTATGACAGTTTGGTATTTGCATTCGGGGCCTGTTTTCACTTCACTGGTGCTACAACCCGTGGCTGCTTCCCTGCTAAGTTAAAAATGATGTGAGGACAGAAATGAGGGACTGCTGCAGATGACATTGGCCTTCTGACATTTTCGGCTGTTTTCCACCCACCCTTGAAAATCGTCTCAGACCCCAAATGGATCTGTGAGCTGTACCACATGCTTGGAATGAAGTGCTAATTAAATACTTCTACTTGATGTAGACAACATTTCTTTGAAAAGACGGTAATGTGCTACAGATGCCATGCATTCCCATAGGGATGGAGGCAGCGAGCAGTGCTGGTAGGTCGCCCTGCTCGAGAAGAGTGGGATGTAACATGGGCAGCTCATGGCTGGTAAGGCTGCATGCTGACACCGTGCTCATCCGGGCCTAAGTCCCTCATGTGGTCACTCACTGTGAACACAGTTGTGTGTCACAGACACCTCACGTACCTCCGTACTTTGACACCTGTGCAATAATGGTGGAGCCCAAGTGCTTGGGAGGCACTCAGGGCCTGAAGTCAAGCAGGTTACAGCTGGTGGATGGTACAGAAATAGAGATGGATCTTCCTGGGTTGAGGCCTGGCCATGCCTGTTGGGATGGCAAGCAGTTCCTGGCTTGGGCTGTCCTAGTGCAGGACAGAGCTCCATAGCAAAGGAAATGAAAGGAGTTGGGTTTAGCACAAGAACTGATGTCCATTCTGGCAAGAAGACGAAGGCTGACAATCCAGCTCCAGAGCAGCTGGAAGGCTCTGCTGAAACTACTGCCGTTGAAATCATGATTAATCTTTACATTTCAGGGTCAGCAGGCACCAAGCACAGAAGAGCCAGATCACCCAGCTTTTGGGTAGGCTTACGCAGTTAATGGGCCATATGTTTGAGTCCATTTCCAAGTCCAGACTTGCAGACAAGCATCTTGCTGCAGGCTTGAGGCCAGCTCTTGCTTTGTCTTGAGGGAATATTTTGAGCAAAATGGGTGTCTTTATGGAGACCCAGGCTCTTTTCAGCATAATCTGGGTGCATCAGACAAAAGCGGCGCTGTGCATGTAGTTCAGTTTCCCAGTGTGAATCCTGAGCTTGGATCAAACCACTCTCTGGACACAAATTACCACCAGGCCAACAGCCAGCCAAGTGGACAGAGATTGTATGTCACGGGGCTCATCTCCTGCACACAGCATTTTTCTCTAGAGGACTAGACATCCAGACTGTCCTTTTCGTGAAGGTAAACCCTTGGGTATCTGAGAGGCTATGAGAAGTGCCTGCACCTTCTTGAGCTGCGGTGTCAGGGATGGGCAGGAGAGAGGCTGCCCTGCAGGACAGGTTGTGCTCAGGGCATGTCAGCTGCAACGACCTGAATGCACCCCCTGCACAAACAAAGCAAGTAGGATGGAAAAAATAAACTAGAAAATACAATTTTCATGGAACGGTGGTTACTTCCAGGGCTGGAAAAAATCTCTGATATGCCAGGGTCAGGATGGGAAGAAAAGAACGGGATTAGGCAGAGATTCCAGATGGGAGTGGAAGGACTGTGGGCCAGGATTGCCAGCTTTAATTAGTTTGTGCTAATGAGCATTGTTAGTAGGCTGCCTTATGATACATCAATTTGCTCTTTGAGATGGATGATCCCACCCCGCTGATGGAGCTCAAGTGACAGTGATGTGCTGGTGCAGGTGACATAACATTCATGTAGGGCGTCCAGATCCCTGGGTGGCAATTCCCATAATGCCAAAGTTTTGGGGGCTTAGTGGTGATGCATTAGATCTTACATTTACAGTGAGTGTATGTTTGTAAGTGTAAACTGGAGAAGCAGCTGTGCACTGCGGAGTTAATAGGTGGGAGGGAAAAGCCCTGTTCTTTCTGTTTTCATTATGACACATTTTGCTTTGAATTGCAGCCAGTGTGAGCCACTTCTGCCCACTCACAGCAAACACCCACTTCTCACCATGCTCTCCCCCAGCCCCGCAGCTCTGCCCAGCAGAAATGGGCATTCAGAGATCCCGAGCTGCAAACTGAATCCTCTCCTTTTCTCTTCTGAGCGTTGCAGGCTTGTAAATATCTGAACTGGCGTAGTAAATACTCTCTGCAGCAAGACTGTGCTTATTGTGTAATGTCAGAGCAGTTTTTTTGTTAAAAGAGCAAAGCCAGCATGCCTCCTTGCTCATGTTCCTGGTGTGGATCACTGTACACTGAATTTCTGCCTGCAGTGCCCAAAGTCTGCAAGCAAAACTGATTGGAAGGGTGTGGAGGGCGATGTCTGGTCCTACCGTGCCGCCCCAGCACTCCTGCAGGCACAGTTAGCACTCAGCTGGCTCCATCTCTGCTGCAGCCTTCACGTTTCTACAGCCCCGCAGGGAGAGGTGCGTGTCACGCCCATGGCAGCGCCCTGGCAGAGGTGTCACCCCAGCACAGCAGCACCAGCGCAGTGCCGGCTCTGCAGCCCCACGAGGGTGGGGAGCACACGGGTCCTTCACTGCGGATCTGGGGATGAAATGAAGCTCTATCCGAGAGACATGGGAGGTGCCACAGTAATCAGTTATTTGGAGTAGTACAGTTCATTCATCATTCATCTGTTGTGGGCTGAGAAGGAGGCTACAAGGTAGGATTGTTCTGTCACATGGAGGTGTTCCAGCAGACACCAGAGTCAAAAGCAGAGTTACGGGCCAGTGAGTAGTGTTAACTTTGTCTGCCTTTAGCTGGGGCTAATAAAAGTGATGGCTGGATAAGATGGAGATATCTTCAAAGCTATAATTACCAGAAATATGCAGTATCTTATTGTGTAAAGTGTATGAAAACTACTCTCGTAAACATCCAGAGACTACTTCCATATTTCTTTCAAAGGAGTTCTGCAGTGCTGTCAGTGCTTTTTGGGGATGGGTGCTCTTGGGAGAAAAATGGAGGTAGGAATCCAAGATGATGGAGAAAAAAGAAAAAGGAGAGAGGGGTGAGGGCGGCTGGCTCAGTGGGGAGAGCTCTTCAGTGAAATGTTACACACTGAGAGTGTGAATTGCATTGCCTGTTGCTATTTACCATGACTACACACAACTCAAAGTACTTTGGCATTTAAATAGTCAGAGATGAGTCATGAGCCAGAGCTGATATTTTATCCATGGCTGTTAGCAAATGGTTTTCTAATGCAAGGATCTTTATTCCACTCTCCCTGCTTTAGTGGTATTTCTGTTCTCAGATTCTTTTGCTGTAGAAGACCGATGCTTCTGAGGCATTATTATTATGTGTACATATATATATATGTATTTTTTTTAAAGTCACACTACCAGTCAGTATTGCAGAGATGTTCCAAGTTCCCACTCCCCAGAGAGAGCTAATTAAGGGAGAGAGAGACCTTCTGGCTCTGCTTCTGTAGGAACCTGTGAGGAGATGTCATGCTGTTGGTGGTGAGCAGATCTGAGTCAAACCTCATTAGGTGCGGTGTTGGCCAGGAGACGACGTGTGGTTTGTGTGATAAGCGCAGCAAGCACCGTGAGCATGGGATGGGTGTCTGGGAGCACAGACTGGGAAAAAACAACAAACCTGGTAAAGCTGTGTGTGGAAATTAATATGTTTTTCAGTGCTTCATGTTAAATTCTCCCAGTATTTCTGGGTATGGCAAGTCAGAACAGTCTGAGATGTGCACAATAAATAGAATTATTCACATACAGTTTATTTTGATACAAAATGTTCTCTCCTGCCCCAAACACAGCCAGCCACCTGAGCAGCCTGTCTGCCCCTGAAGGAACTTGTAGTGGTGATACAGAAAAAAGAAGAGGTACTTTTCTCCCAGAGAACAGTTAAGTTTGAGAGCAGACAGCTCCTTGTCCCAGGAACGTGTTGCTGATGTGAGCTATGGACCTCAGGCAGCGGCTGGTCTGGAAGGCGCACGCTGAGGATTGTTGCTGCTGGAGGGGGAACTGACTCATCACATCATCAATTCTCCGCCAGCACCGCACAAAACGTCTCGTATCATCACACTCTCTTTCTTCAGCATTTCTTTTTTAAATTAAAGGACCTGCAAACCCTGCAGTGCTTTTTGCTCCAGCTGCTGTGGCAGGTTGGGCACCGCAGACCCCCGGCCTCGTGCAGGAGGACCTCCCCCTCCAGGCACCGCCGGGCACAAACCAGGCCATGAGTTCCCTGCCTTGTGCTTTCGCTCTTAGCACTGAGCTGCTCACGTACCCTTCGGCTGCAAGAAAACCAAGCTTTCCCATCTGAGCCCTTTGGTCTCGTCTGAATCCCTCCTTTCCGTGCTGCAGAAAAGTGCCGTTCATCCCGATGGGGACGGGATGGCCACACAAGTGCCACGAGGGCTGCGGGGCGGTCCGGGCGGTCCCGGTTAGCACCGATACTCTGCCGGTTGTGCCAACAACGAGCGGCTGCTGGGAGAGCTGAAACTGCTGCTTTTTTCTGTTCACATCTGCATCTGATTTTCAATCAAGCCTCGGCTGGTGAAAAGCCAACTAATCTACAGCGCTTGGGCTTTTATTTTTGTTTTCAGGAGACTGCTGCGAGCCAAGTTCAGTACCACAGAACTAGTTTCTAATAGAGCTTTTTTCCCCTTGAATTACAAGTACTTTTGGACGCCGATTATTTTAAATGGATCTTGTGGGAAAATTGTTACCGGCCGTTATTTCCCTGCAGTATTGCCTCTGTCTGCCTGCCACGAAGGACGCGGCCGTGCCGGCTGTGGGGCAGCAGAGCCGCGCAGTGGGGCTGAAGCCAGGCCTGGTGCAGCGCTGGGTGCCCCGGTGTGTGCTGCGGAGTGATCACAGCAGGCAGGCTGTGAGGGCAGGAGGAGCACTGTCTGCAGGCTGTGCACGAAGCGTGGGGCAGCCTGTGAGGGTGTCCTGTCCTTCCATTTGCTGCCATTGTGGCAGATGAAGGATTGGTGTTGTGCTGAAGATATGGGAAAAATCGTTTAATCGGAGACTTTAACGGAACTCAAAAAGGATCCATCTGTGATTCAACCATCTGAATCTCAGGGGGCAAATATTGTGCTAAAAAGATGAAAAATTCCCAGGGTTTTCAGGCAATCTTTTCTGTGAATGACAGCTGGACTTGTGATGGCTGTGTCTGCTGAGGGCCTTCTGCTGCTGCTCACCATCCTTGGTGTATGAAGGCTCACTGTGTGTGTGACACTGTGGCAGAACTGCCAGCTGACCGTGCAGCTCCTGTGTTGAAAGGTGCCGAACTGACAGCCCTCTGCAACTGCAGCTTCCTCCCAAGACGGGGAAATGGCTGGGGCGCAGCCGGGTGAGGAAGAGAGCAAATTGCACTTACTAAGAACAGCCACAAAGGGTACAGGCAACCGACATAAGGCCATGGGAGCCCTGTGAGCCTTCGCTGCACCCCTCAGTGCCGCACAGCCACGTGTCCCTGCATGGCAGCGCTGGCAGGGAGCTCACCCGGCTGGAGCAGCCCCACGTCTGCACACACTGCCGTCCCTCTGCCCTCCCCACTTCATGCTGCTATGTTTGCTGTGCATCTCACCCGGTACAAATGGAAGATGAGCAACTGTAGCTTTTGCACTGAAATTTCTCTCCCTCCTCCATGCTTGGCCTTCTGAAAATGGGCTGCTTTTTTTTTTTTTTTTTTTTTTTTTTTTTTTAATTATATATATATATTATGAAAGGAAGGAAAAGTGCTGAACTTCTGTTTACCTCATTTTGTTTGAACAGAGCCCTGTGTGTTAACCCTCCTCCACACAATGAAACTCTGTACAAGTGAAAATTGGCTGAGTGGGCCCTTATTCAGTATCATTCATCGCCACGGCATGGCCCCATGCAAATATGGCAGATTTACATCAGTAAAACTGAGGAACAAAAACAAAAGGCCCACGATGTGAAGGAAGGGCCAATGTTATTTATGAAGTGCCAGGAATGTGCTGAGGATGAGATGAAGATCCAGCAGCCCGGCCCTTGGCGCGGTGGCAGGGTGACACACAGCTCAGGGCCCCCAGTGGGCATCAGCACCGTGGTGCTCCGCCTCTGGGGGAATGCCTGTGGGGACTCCAGTGAGTACAGACTGTGCTACTGCTGCAAGAAATTGTGTTAAAGGACACAGTCCTGTTTTGTGATGTTGGCCCGTGATGTCAGAGGCGGATGTTGGTGGTGTGGCAGTAGGGGCTGAACCTTCCCACCAATGTCCCGTTACATTTTGTTGCCGTGTGACAGCTGGCAGCAGAGGGGCAGTCTGACAGAGTGCTGTCTGACATGGAAGTGCTTATGGAGCGAAGGTGGGAATCGAATTCCTCTGTGCAAAAAAAAAATGGCACCCATTGACATTCATCGACAGTTGCTGAATGTTTATGGAGACCAACCAGTGGGTGCTGGCACAGTGAGGCTGTGGTGCTGCATTTCAGCAGTGGTGACACTGACAGTGGTCACCTCCACTGGTGCAGATGTTTCCAAGTGCAGCATGAAGGCTGTTCATCGCTGGTGAAAATGCACAGCTAATGGTGATGACTACATTGAAAAATAGTGCTTTGTAGCTGAGAATTTGCTCTGTCGGTTAGTGATACCATGCTCCTTGTATCTGTTTAGTTTGCACGGAAATAAATAGGAGGCATTACTTGTGGAGTGACCTACAAATGTTTAAAGCCCCAGGAGCTTCACCAAACCAGGAAACCCCCACGACAGTTCCAGGTCTCTGTGTCTCTTCACTCACTTTTGGCCGCAGTGGTGTCAGCAATGTGTCCCACTGGGGGAACTCAGAACCGGACCTCCCTCGGTTCTGCTGAGCATCCCAGGGCTGCAGCAAAGCTGCCCAGCACTGCCAGCCCTGCCCAGGCCATGCACTGGGTGGGTTCAGTGCTGCATTGCACCGCACTCATTCACAAATTCTCAACTTCTTCATAGCAATGGCAGTGCTTGCTCAACAGCCCACTGCCTGGCCCTGAGCGCGCCTCAGTCCTCTCCCCGCGTCCTGGTGGTTTTTGTTAGAGGAGGAATTGCATCTCTTGGCACCGTCCGAGAGCAGAGTTCTTCTGGTTTCCGAGGCATTGCTTTTCGGTGAGTGTCTCCAGCTGCAGCACACCCCTGCAGTCAGGGCACTGACTCATCCTTTTCGCCATCACTATAAATCTGTTTTCATAAACAAAATTAAGTGCACTGTGTTTATTCATTAGGGAGATTTAAAGTCAGATGTCTCTCAGCAACCAAGGAAAATGCTTCACGGGATGAATCTCTCCTCCTTCTCCTCTCCTTTTCTCTTTCTACAGCAGAATAAAACTGCTGTGGGACGCTGCCCCGATGCTGTCAGCGGCTCTGTGTGCAGTGTGGTACTGCTGAGAGCAGCACTGAGTGCTCTGCTGGGGCCCATCAGAGCCACTGCTCCAGACGTGGGCACTCAGAGATATGCAGAGATGGGCAGGAAGAAATGGCTTTAAGCCGCTCCATGTAGGCACAGTGCAGCTGAGGGCTCCCAGCTCTCCAGGCAGAGCAGAGCCACCCTCAGCCTGTGTGTGACAGATGTAAGGTTGTCTGGGGCTGCAGCTGTGGGGGGACAAAACTTCTGGAGGAAGATTTTACATAGGAAAGCAGGAACCAGGAGATGGTGTGAGGTGTGTGGAGGCAGAATTCAGTTAAACTAATTAATAAATATGCCCCTGTAATTCATGCAAGTTTTAACTCCAGCGCTTTGGTTCTGCATCTTGGACAGCTGTAGTGTTGCAGAGGGAGAAATGCAAAATGCTGAGTTCTGGAGCATCATTAAGACATAAATTCTAATTGAAGCTTGTATGGGAACTGTTGAGTCCCAGCCTGAAGCACTGATTGAGCACCTGGGGAAAGGACCTGGTCAGCCATGGGAGCACAGGTGAAGGCAATTCAGCTGTGTGGGCAGAAGGGGTGGAGCCTGGCTGCACCTTTCTTAGACCTCATTTGAGGACTGACTGCAGTGGGGAAGGGTCTTTGGTTGAAGATTCCTCTCTTGTGGGGTCCCTTCTGTGAGCTGAGATCTTTGGAGACAGGTGAGCACCTTTACTTTTCCTGTGAAATTCCATCCTATCTGTGCTGGTCCTTTTGCTGATACATTCCTGTGCTTCCCTTCCACGCTGTTAATCTTTCAAATTGTAACAAAGCTGAAGGAAATGAACTGGATCAGAATGAGCAGGTCTGTACAGGGACGTGTTCTGTTCACATCAGCCTGCTCACACAGGTGGACTCCCTCATGTATGTTGCCTGTTACTGTGCTTTTCAGAGTCCTGCTTTGACGGAGTACTGCTGCTCCCTTGGAAACTTGGTTTATGCTATAGAATCAAATCAGGGATTGCAAAGTATCCCCTGTTCTGAGCTTGTGCTTCCATTCAGATTGCTTTAATCCTACGGAGCAGAATTTAACAGAAGAAGAAACCCCCAGAGCAGCAGTGAGCAGCAGTAGGCATAATGTTGGCACACTGGGAGAGGAACCTCATCCCTTGAAGAGATCTGGGCCTGAACACTGATTGACAAGACCACATTATCACAGAGTGGAAAACAGACCTTGAATATCTGCTCCTAACAACTCCCCAGCGCCGTCTTTATTAGCATGCAAATTTTGTACCCATTGAAGAGGAAATAAATGTGGAATTTGCTGCCTTTGCAGCAAATGTAGGAGGAGGTATTTTGGCCAGTCCTGAAATCCCACTTTCTACCACATACCACAAGTGAATACCTCTCACTTTTACTTTTGAGGGAGCCATAAATCAGAAACAAAGGACAGCAGAATAACAGGGTTATGTTTCTCCTTCTCTGCACCAGGTACCTGCTGCCAACAGCAACAGTGTTAACGTGAGCAGTGATTTCTGTGCCGGGCCATTGTAGGGGCCAGCAGTGCGGCAGCTCTCACCTTTCAGTGCCCAGAACCAGCCCACGTTTGCCAGCCTCCAGTCTTCCTCTGGGACTGTTCCTCAGTACAGGATGGTTGCAGCCTACCAGAACTGTGAATCTGTGCGTTTGCAGCCCAGAAGGCTGACGGCACCGTGGGCTGCATCAGCAGAGGGCTGGCAGTGGGCAGGGAGGGCTCGTCCCCTTTAGCTCTGCCCTTGTGAGGCCCCAGCTGGGGCACTGCATCCAGGCCTGGGCCCCAGCACAGAGAGATGTGGGGCTGCTGGAGCAGGGCCAGAGGAGGGCACGGGGATGCTCAAAGGGCTGGAGCTCTTCTGCCATGGAGACAGGTTGAGGGAACTGGGGGTGTTCAACCTGCAGAAGGGGAGCTTCCAGCGAGACCTCACTGCAGCCTTCCACTGCTTAAAAGAAGGGAGACTGACTTTTTACAAGGGCTGATATGACAGGACAGCAGAGTGGCCATTGTCTGCACCCATCCTTCCCATGCTGGCGTTCAGCAGCCGCAGTGGTGCCCGGCGGTGCCCACCAGCCCAGCTGAGGCTGTCAGCTGCTCTGGGTACGGTTTTCCCATCTGCAAAATGGGGCTGACGGATGCGTGCAGTGCTGGGAAAGCTGGGATGTCACCCACTGCCACAGCAGCTGTGCAAACACCGGTTTAATAAAGAGCTGCTGCAGCTCTTAATTAATATTTTATAACAGGAGAGGCATCACCCACTCTGATCACTGGCTGCACGAAACACAGCAGCAGAGCTCAGCTCGGGAAAGCCCTCAGTTTTCTTAGCAGGGAACCGAGCGGTGCGGGGCAGTCCGACCTGCATGGGGGACAGAAGAACGCTTTCCACACAAAATAGCGGGCACAGCCATGACGCCCTTCTGCTCTTGGCGCTGCGACAGCTGGGGAAGGAGGGCTGGGAACCGCGGCGGCGGTGCGGGGCGGTGCGGGAGCTGCCCTGCAGGTGGCAGCGAGGCTCCGCTCCGCACGCAGCCGCCGCAGCGCCCCGTGTTCTCTTCTCGCTCAGAAGCAGCACCTGAAGAGCCAGTTTGGTACAGACAGAGCTTCGGGTACAGACAGAGCTTCGGCCCCAGCCGGCCGCGCAGAGGGAGCAGTGCCGTTGTGAGGCGCAGTGTTAGCGATCTCCTTCCCGCAAGGAAGAGTAGAAAATGTAAGATATGCGGGCATGGCTCAGTTGCGTATATTCCTCCCATTTATTTCTTATGTTATGTGACCTTTTTTAAAGTGAAGCCAAAATGCTTTCTTGCAATGCCGTGTGTAGGTGGCCAGTGAGGATGCTGATTTGCAGAATTGTTTTAGAATTGGAAAACTGAAAAACAATAGGAAAGGCACTTGGCTGCTAACGCCAATCTGAGCTGCACGGCGGCCACTGCAACTCAAAGGAAAGGGCTCTCTGTGTTCTTCCCCTTCCCTTCGGCGAATCCTAACATGAAAGCCAAGAAATTAAACAGCTGCCAGCCTCAGATTTCAGCGCTCCTCTGTGCTGTCCCCATCAGCCTCCCAGGGAGGTCTTCATGGCTCTCACAGCTTCCAGCAGCATTACAAAAAGCAACCATGACAAATTTGCTTGGGCTGACAGAAACCCTCCGGACCCTCCATGTCAGCAGCTTCCAATCCCCAGCACGTACCTGGGGAGGGTCACAGCGGGGAGCTTGGTATTACCGAGTGCCAAAAGGAACTCCCCACTTCTGCCCTGCTTTTAGCTGGGTTTCTCTAGAAACTGACGCGCTCTGAGTCTCAGCCCTGCTCAGTAAGCTTGGGCCTCTGAATCTACTTCATTCAAAAGCCACGGTAAGCTCTGGGTGTTGTGGCCATCAGGCTGCAGTGCACAAACAGATCAGTGTCCATGCATCTGCAAAGCACAGGCACTGCCTCTGCTCCGTGCACTGCTGCGTGCTGCCTGGCTGAGCAGGGCCAGGACAGGTGGATGGCTGCACACTGCTTCCGAGCTGCCACCTGAAGGAGACAGTGGTGATGCTTTTAGAAAAGAATCTGGCATGAAGCTGAAAGGCAGCTTCTAAAATTGAGTAAATTGCATCCGTATTTAAAAAAAAAAAAAAGGAAAAAAAAAGGAACTTGTAAATTGCATATTTACACAATTGAGCACGCGAACAAGCGAGTCCTCATACGAAATCCAGATGTTCATTAGAAACGTGAGTTGGTCTCCTTTGCTGCTACCACAAGAAGTAAAATGGGAAAAAAGTCAGCTGTGCTGAAGGGGCATAAAGAAGTGAGTAAAGTCTACAAAATCCAGGAAATTTCCTGTTGAGGCTAAAAATCTGGGGTACCATTGCAGTCTTTTCATTTGGACCCAAGACACAAATTAAAGAGTATCAGCTCAGGTGCTCAAGTTCTCAGCCCTTAGCTGTGGAATTTCCAGGTTAAGTTACTTAAATTTGTCTGTTGCTGAATAAAGCTAAAATCCTGTGTGCTGTATATTTGCTCATCATAAAACGTTCTCCCCCAGCCAGTAACAGCTTCTTTGCTGGCGAAGCCTTCCTGGTTTATGAGCTTCCCAGCCTTTGTATGGGGCACTGCGAGTTAAGAACTTCCACATGGCTCTTTCTCTGAGGCTTCTGTGAATAAGCAAAGCAAAGTACTTGCTCCATGTCCAACAAATGCATCAAATATGGTTTGAAATCTCTGTTTTTAAATCCAAAGGATAATATTGATTTTGTTAAGGTAAATGTCTTTAATTGTATGCTGTATAAACTTGACTCTTACTGAGACATAATGGGCTCTGGGCATCCTTCCAGAGGTAAGAAAATGCATCTTTAAGTGTCTCCAGTAGAGAAATGCAGAACAAAGATTTAGATGAAGAAAAATTAAAGGGAGCACATCCCTGTCTCCGAAAACCATATACTGCTGGGGAAGGACATTTACTCATTTTTATGAATGAATGCTGTAATGAGAGGGAAGCCCTGCAGAGTGCCTGTTGGTGGGGATTGTCTGCTGCTTTTTGCTGGGGTGGCAGTGAGGGGTAGGGGATGAAATGAGGGAAAGCAGACAATAACAGCAAATGAAGAAGTTCATTGAGGTATCACCGTGTGAATCAAACTCGTCTACAGAAATGGAATGGAATCTCAATTCAAAGGGGTGCCAGGCATCTCATTTCCAAGGAAGCACTGCGTGCTCTGAGAGCCTTAATGTCATTGTATTCTGGGGGAGATGGGGACATGTGGGGGGGATCACCCCCTCAGTATTTGTCAAGGGAGAGAAAGGTGTTTAAGAATACACCACTCGTGCAGCAGATGATATCCTCTCATTTATTGCTAAACTACCACAGTACAGGCAATATATAAAAATATTTTACAGACAATAGCAAAAAAATTACACTGGAGGTTAACCATGTTGTTGTAGGAATGTAAATGATATGAACTCTTTTTCAGTTCTTAGAGTTAGGCTTTTGAACAGTTTGATTAAAAAGACATCTGCTAGAATTATCTGAGAGATGATTGCTTTCTTGCATGTATATCTGCTAGCAGGGCTTTGCTTGGACATAGAGAGTGTCAGCAAGGAGACCTGGGCGTCCTGAGCTGGGGGAACACATCATCATCATCATCATCATCATCATCATCATCATCAT
>JAOWBP010037841.1:0-21120 GCA_028571105.1 Tragopan temminckii
AACATGTTACATTCTTGGCAATACGGTCATAGAAAATACAGCTACGTTCACATATAACACAGATCCCAGAGTACCAAAGTACCCTACAATCCAATTATTATACCCAGCACAAATGAGCATGCACACTTTGGAGCAGGTAGCAGTTCACATACAGCTCAGCTAGGCATCAGGATACTGCTAACTGCTCCCTTACCAACTCTGGACCAATTCTGGTAACTGTCCCAGGAACGGCAGCATTCGTAAGTGACACTAGTTGATAGTACCATTGAGGACACAACCCCCAAATTAAGTTGGGATCACAAGGAAGTGATGAAGAACAAATATTTTTAGCTAGGAAGGGACTGGCTAAGTCAGAGATGACACCACATCATGCAGATACCACTGGTTTATTAAGCAGTGAATCAGAACCAGATGAGTTCAAGTTGTTGTTACTATGAATGCTGTAGAAAGTTCTCCTAACGATCCATTTCAATTTGTTCAGCATGAAGCACACAAGATGGAGGTCAACAAACTAAAACCTTACAACCCAAATCCCATTGGAAAGTTGTTAATAGTGAGACTGACTCATTGGATTGGCATTTCAAGACAGTTCTGATCAAATACTTCTCAGGAAGTGTGGCTACATCTGGTTTAAGCTACAAAACTATGCAAACAGCAATGTGATCACCAAACAGCAATTTATCCATTTTCCCCTTGTCCAGTTGGGAAATTCTTACCTTCCCAGAGCCAAAGACTGCCTCCTGAGCATATTTAATTAGGCACTCCTTGCAGAACAAGTGACCATCTGCACACTGAGTTAGCTCTTCAAAAGCAAACTCCCCGTAGCAACAGCGGCACTCTATCATCTGACCATCCTGCAACACAACAGAAATATTAGCAACAGCAAGAAATAAATAGGAATCAATAGCTATAGCAACATACCAACACACTGCTGCAAATAAACACCCCGTGATGCAGGTACGTACAACTGCAAGCTATAAACAATGACAACATTAATTATAAGAAGGAGCCATAGTTACACACCGTTCCATCAGATATCCTGCTCAGTGGTCAGAATCCACTAAGCAAAACCAGAAACTCAGTTTTAAGTAACTTAATACCTACACGTCCGGTTTGGCAGATTCCAAAAAGCCAGAGAACACATGGTGTTTTAGTAATTCTTAGCTCACAGGCATAGAAGCATCTTGAGCTGGGGAAGCTGTGATTGCAGAGAAGCAACAGAGTACACACCATTCGCATGGGGAAAAGCAAGCTTCAAATCTCTAAAGGAACAGTCACCCAGCTGTCTGCAGATACCCTGCCTTGGCCTCCTCACCACAGCTGTGAACGTATGCCCACTTACTCAAACGTCCAGTATCTTCTGTGAAGTTTGAAGGGAGCAGGAATTGAGAAAGGTTCAGTTGCTTTGGATTGCCTTTTCTATCTTTAACTTTTCTCTATCAAAAAGGAGAAGCCCCATTTTCAGGTTTTTAAAGAGCCCTTTCTGCAAAGGAGAAAGGCCTTTCCGCTGGCAGAGCTCCAAGAACAACAGCAAATCTGCTTCGAAGTCTCAAACAGCCGTAACAGCAGTAGCAAGAGCAAGCCTGGTGCTATTCTATTGCAGTGTTTGTTCTGGCCAGTAAAGATACAAGCAGTAGCTGACTGAATTACTGCAGATCATTATGTGCATCAATACTGTCTTGCTGGACTCAGCTCGTCTACCTCATCCAAAAGCCAGCCAACACACACTATGCAGGTTTTGCCAGCTCAGCAAAAGCAGCACACTGCAAGTGCAGCTAGTCAGGAAAGCTCCCTTCCAGAAGCCAGGAAATTCTGAAGTGCTGTGTGCAGAACAGCACCTATGCATGAGCTGACCTCAAGGGGTCATGGTAGATATACTGACCTTCTGATACTGTTCCTCATTCATCTGCAGAGCAAGAAGAAAGTCTGCATGCTGTAAAAGAGATGTGCATCTTTATTTACAGAATAGATAAAGCAGTTGTCCAGCCTCTACACTCATTTACATTACCTCAAGATTTACAGCCTACCACAAAAGGCACACTGTCTGCTCACAACATCACTCAGCCCATCCCTCCAGTCCATTAAGATATTTATGGTTCAGCTAAAACAGATGGGGGGAAGGCAAAGGCAGCAAGGACAAAGAACCAAATTCTACATTATGAGGGGCTGCCCCTTCATGTTCCTACGGGCAGAGATCAACTCGGTGGGCCTCCTCTCCAGCGGAAGCCCCAAGAAACACCATCGTTGCTTTTAAAAAGGAGGCACAAACCATCTGCTTAGGAGAAACTGATCTTTAAGAAGCTACTTCAGAAAGGACTGTATGTGCAGAAAGGTGAATTCTCTATGGAAGACAACACAGCAGCAGGTGTTGCACGGTTCTGCTTTGAAAGACACAGACCTCAGCAAGGGAGGAGATGTTCTGGAGCCTGGAGTGCCAAGCTCTGCAAGGCAGTGAACGAGCAGACTGTGCCGGGCCTGGCAGCAGAGAGGTTAATGTAGTGAGTTACTCAAAGTTCTGTTCAGTGTTTGAGTTTCAGTAAGAGGCAGATTTCCACGTTGAGGGCAGAGAGCTCTGCAGACATTTGCACCATCAAGCCAAAGCAGTTCCTACCACTCACCTCCGCCATCTCCTTAACTTTTTGCTCATAGAATTCCTGCTCCAGTAGCACTGGTGGGAGAAGTGAGAGCCTGTCATAGGACCTCCAGTGCCGCCTCTTATTCTCCAGAAAGAACATCCGCTTCTCAATCTTCACATCACCTAAAGCAAAGTTACAGACACCATGAAGCAGGACGGAGCAGCAAGAACAAAGCTCAAATCCTTCCTCCTCTACACACCTCCATCTGCACAACTTCAAAACCTGCAGCACCACTGTACCAAGCAGATGTACTAATGAAGAGCATCTCCAAAACAGATAGCAGACAGTGACAGAAACATTGCTGTTTTGGGAACATACCCTGTTTCAAGGACAGTCCTTTCTAATGTAAGCCAGTTCTGCTTACAATAATCATGCAGGGAGCACAATACACACTGCTTGTTATTTACCTTGCTCAAATTTGAAATCTATATATGAATACTGATTCATTTCTTTTCTCCTTTTTCGTTTCCCACTGGTTTCTGGAGACAGCTCCTGCCATTTTTTGATGGCATCTGAAAAGGCCTGAAAACAAAACAAGAAAAAAACATGCAGATTTAAGTCCCTTTTGTTCTCCAGGAGAAAGCAGAAGCACACAGCTCAAACCAAAGCACTGTACAAACAGGTGCACAGGACTGAACTAAAACAGGAAAGCCAGGCACCACACGGAGGCATGCAGACCTCTTCCCTTTGTCCACCTTGCTGCTTTATGTACTCAGAAAGCACTCATTCCATTACAACAACGTAGCCACCAGGCAGAGCTGAATGGTACCTTGCACTGCCTCAGCTATTAACACTAATATGGCTGCTGTCCACACTGACGCAGAGCTGATCTTTTTTTCTTTAAATTGAATTCCTTTTCTGAAGGTCTACAGTTAGAACCTGGTTTTGTTCAATTCAAGTACTTAGTGCTCAATCAAATGAAGAGGAACAGTGGTTTTTGCTTTAGTCAAGTACTGGAAGGGTAGAGAGAGAAGCTCAAGCAAGAGAAGCGTATCAAAAACACATCCAGTCACAAGCTTGAAACTATATTCACGTTTAGCCTAGTGATACTCCAGAACAAATTTCTTTGCAGTTCCATTACTGTGAAAACTTCTACAAAGAATGTAATGATTCATTTTGTAAGTCATAACTGTAAGAAATAGGGCAGTGAGGCTTGGCCTTCTCCTCAATTACACGCTGTCACTTACAAACTAGTAACAGCAGTTGAGTTAAATGTTTTAAGACTTGGCTAAATGTCTTGGTTTTATTGGCAATTACACCCCACTTCCGCAAAGTACAGGAGTACCTTTGAGTTTAATGCATCACTTATCATAAACTAGCTATCGTTTCATCAATTATTCTGTTACAGAAAAGTAAAAGCTTCCTGCAGCATTCTATCTGGCTGATGAGTTTTGCAAGAGTCTACTAAGCAAAGACTTCTTGAAAGGAAAGGAGGATGATTAAAACAAAAAACCCACAGAGAAACCCCACGTAACCACACATCCAGAGAAGCAAGTGGCACAGTAAGGCTAAAAGACATCACACTGCTCCCCACAGGCAGCACAGGTAACCCTGGGAAAGAAAACAGACTCGAACAGGAGAACCTTTCGTGTGATTGCATAGTGTCCCTTGAGTTCATGTAGTGCCCACTTAATGTCTTGGCTGCTCAGCATCTTGAAGTCTGCCATGAGAAGGTCAGCTGCCTGAATAAAGCACCGCTGATCGAGCGGGGCAAGCTTGGAGAAGTCAAAGTAGTCCACTTTAGGCACCTAAGAAGGAAATGCAAAAGATGAAGGAGGATATAAAAAAGACTTGCTACACATACACATCTCAAACTATTCTTGCAGGATAGGAGCCTTCTGCAGGACCTCCCCAAACTGTGGCACCCTGTTCTGAGCACACATCTAAGCTGGGAGGACAACGTGGACGTGAAGGTGTATGCTGTGCTCCTGGCAGCACACAAGACAAGTAGCTTAAAGCCACTGTGTGCATCAAGTAGGGAGACTTGCACTTTAGAGGTTGAAAAGCAATGCGTCAAGGTCACACAAAACAGTCCTCAGGCCAAAGCACTTCATGTGACAGAATGGCCAAGAATTCCTACAATAGATGTCACATCGAGTACTTCAGCCAGCGGGTGGCTGACAGGCAGGCAAGCCCGAGGGGCCTGCTGATGGCACAAAGCAGACAAGAGGCAGCTGTGCAACAGCAAAACAGAAGAATCCTGAAGTCATCTTGCAAGCAACTATTTATGTACCACCACCTGAATTGCACCTAGAGACCTCCTAAACAAAGCACGGCTCAACCAGGAGCTCTGCAAGTACACACACAACCACACACCAAGATCACTTCATGTTGGACAGCCAGGAGGTGTGCTGTAGGTGACGGTATTCTCACTTGCCTTTGTCTCATCTTGGCTGGCAAGCAGGCTGCTGGTGGGATTTAAAACCATTCTGCCTTCCTTCTTTGGGTAATCTGGGTTTTCCAGAAGGAAGTTACAAAGTCTGGAAAGAAAACTATAGTTAGTTCAGGTTTGGGGAGCTCAGGCTCATTCGTCACTGGTACAATTGTTAGCATCCTTTAACAAAGAGGCTGGGCAGGCAAGCCACAGCCTGCCCTGTGAGAACCAAGAGAGGTCTCAGGCTGGAACAGATGGAAAATAAATGACTGAGAATTAAGCAAAGAATCATCAGTTGCATGAGTGCAGAAGGGAAAGCAAATAGATGTCTTTCCACAATTCCATGTGCCTACATGAAGCTCACACAGGTCAGCTACTCATCAACATAAAGCTCCACGCAGGGGAACAATCAGGCTTGCCTCCCACCCACAGCCACATACGTGAGCAACAGCTCCTCAGGCTACGTGACTCCATCCTGCACCACTGCAAGTGGAGGAGGACTCATGTTCTACTAGGAGGAAACTAACATTGTGAGGACTGCACAAGAAGGAACAACTGCAGCACAGCAGCATTAACTGAGACAGCTGACATCCACCATGCCACACAGATCTATGGAAAAACAAGCACACAAATCCCTGTAACAACTGCAATAGGCTGAGGTCTTCCTGGTCAGAAGATTACTGAATCAAATTTTAATTAAAGCCTCCGGTCTTTAACTACTTTCCCATAAGGGCAGAGGCAGAAACACGTTTAAAATTGTTGACATCAGATACATACTGCAAACACAGCTCTCACTGTCTCAGAGCCTGAAATCACAATGGCATTGTCCAAGTTACACTGCAAACTGCTATAGTGGGAGCAGCATTCAAAAAACAATCACTAAAAATAGTTGGCAAACGACATCCCAGACAAACTGCTGCGTGCCTGAGGTCCTGCTGCAAACAATTGTAACTCTGTCAGGCGAATTTAGCTGAACTGAGCATTTCAGCTCCGGAAACCCTCTAGCAAGTGGTTTCGGAATACCCCACTGCTGAGATCCACACCCACTGCAGACAGCCCTGCCAAGGGGCTCTGAGCCTCCCCTGCTTGTCCTCAGTCCCTCTTGGCTGGGCCAAGGAACTCACACTGGTCCTCAGTTTCCCCCGCTGCAGAACATCCTTCTGAAAAGAGCTATGAGGAGCAAGTAACATTCATAAAACTGTTTGAATAAGAAGGTGCTAGGTTGCAGCAAAGACAAAATTGCTGCTAATTTACATTCCCAATTCAGAAATCAGTCCCTAATAAAGAAATCTGAACTGGCATGCAGCATTAACCCGCTATCAAGGCACCATTTCTTCAGCCCTGCGTTCACATTCAAAGCAGAGGCACTGCTTTCTGTTTAATCAGGTATTGACATCTTGAGCCAGGAGCTTCTGGCCAAGCTGAAGGCTTCTGCACACAAAAGCTGAATGGATGATACCCAGCTGGGAGCAGCTCTCACATCTTTCACATCAGCTGGAAGTTTGAAGACCATCCTATTGGAAAACAACAAAACACCCTGGCACTGAGAGTTTAATAGCTTCCATCTCCCTGCTTTTGTAAAAGATAACTGTTCTAATCCAGTGAAACAAACCACAAGGAGCTCAAACACGAGGGCCTCAGCTGCAGCACTGTGCATTTGAGCTCTCCTGCACTCTGCCTTTTGGTGCTTGGCATTTTCAAAGATGTTAACCCTCATCACCCGACAATGAGTTAAGTGGGTCCCAGCACACACACACTTGTGGCACTGCTCTGTAATATCTGCACCCCAGGACACAGAGCCAGCTAAAAGCCTCATCTCTGGCCAAACCCAGCCACCCCCAGTTATTATATACCTCGAGCCTGATTCAGCTTGACATGCCGTGGAGATCAAAGAGCCCCTGCCAGCAATACCGCCCAGTGCCACGACCCATTTGTTCCAATACAAAAGACACGGTGACAATTCAAAAGACAGTTTGGTTAAAGGAATAAAAATATGGGGAAGAAATCTTTATCATCCAGTAAGTCCGCCACGCGCCGCTGAGCAGACACTGTGGGCAGCCTGCGGGGCAGCCTGTAAGCACCTTTTCATCTCCCTGGTTCTGCAGCACACAATAGCAGAGAAGACATTCCAGGAGCAAAAAGGGAAGGAACGCATTAAGACTTACAGAAGCCGGGATTTAATTCCACCAGGCTTCACTAAATCCCTGCAGGATACAATAACGGGTTTTGCACACAATCCCTGAGAGGGTCCTGCAGCCACACACCTAACTTCAATGGCCCGACTGCCCCAGGGTGAGTGCTGTGTGCCTCCTGCATTTCCAACACAGCCACCCACTCCTGGGTGCAAGTGCACAGCATGGGCACCTGAGAGCTCCTTGTGCTCAACACGTCACTGCTGCAGGGAAAGCACTTCCAGAAAAGGAGAAGAGTTGCAACCTGATCATTTCCTAACCAAGCAGTGTTTCTCCCAAGGCGTGATTTCACAACACAGGCAAAGGGATAAGAAATCTAAGGACGATTCCATTTATTGGACTTAGCTCCTTGCCACTCATTTATATCCAGTAAGCCTCACATACCTGAACACTGCTAACTGTGAAGGCATCAGACCCATACAAGATAGAGTGAATCCTATGGCAACCAACACCTATTTTTCATTCTTGTGTCACGTAACAACTCCACTGAATGTGTTTCAGTGACAGTCACAGAGAGGAGAGAGGGGCCACCCAACCTCAGCTGTCATTTACCCCACACTGCCCTCCCCTTGTGCTTCCTGGTGCCAGCACACACAGTCTCTCACTCTTCAGCTGCACAAGCTTTACTCAGCAGGGTGGGGAGATGATGTAACTCATCAACAAGGTAAGGGACTTGTTTTAGTCTTTTGATTCTAGCGTGACTCTCAGAGATACCAAATATGATTCTTAACAAGGAGCCTGGAGTTGCTGGTACAGTCAGCTAAGCAGCAGATCTCGGGGCGATTTCTCATTGCTTTTACTTCCCTCCTTGGCTCACATTTCTGCTCAATTTGACCAAAATCTGTCCATCAGCAGACACCTGGAATACATCCTACTAGTCCTCAAATGTGTTTATCTGCAAAAGGTGATTTGAGAGGAACTCAAATGATACCAACTGCTACTCAAGGGGATAAAAACCAACACCGTGGCATCAAATGAAGAAGTCCAGACCAGTGTCAGTTTTTATCTGGAAAAAGGCAGGAAGAGGCAGGAAATTAAGTAGGAAATTGATTCATACAATTCAAAATTCACCAACTCACCTCTGAGCTATGTTCTACAGAAGCCAACCCCTATTCCTGACACTCATCTCTAACAAGTCTGGTAACAGGAGATGATATGTAACAGCTTTAAATCTTCAAATAACTAGTTAACAGAACATGCAAGTTATCATAAAAAGCAGAGAAGCTACAGCATGATGTCAGAATCATACAGGCTTTAAGAATAGCTCTATTACACATTTAAAAAAGAAATCCATGCTTTTTGGCACTACCAGCATAGTGCTGACTCCCAGCCTGGATACACTCAACAGCATTATTAGCAGGAAGGAAATGGAAGTGTGACTGCAGCCAACCTGTTTTATGGTATACTCTGGCTCTTTGATCCATACTTACACATTTAAGTCATAGCAGTCCTTGATGCTGATTAGCTCTTCAATATATTCCTTCTTCACATCTGGAAATCTTGCTTCCTACAGTAGGAAAAGCTAAGGGTTATACAGGTATTAGAGGAGCTGCACAGCACAACCTTGCAACGGCGCCAAAGGCAGAGATAAATGTATGAGTAGTTACCTAGCATGTTCCCAAAATGGGGGCTAAAATGGGATCCAGGAGACTGACTATATCCATACAGCCTGGATACTGCAAGCTGCTGGCTCTCCTGGCTCCACAGGATAACTAATAGCTCTTTTTTCATGAGAGCATGGGTAGTGGTGCGAGTGGCTGTGAGTGCCTGGCCTTACAAGTGATTCAGGGTGGATGGAAAAAGGAGAGGCACGTGGGTACAAACTACAACATGAGCAAAGTTAATACATACCCCCCAGATGGAAGATAAAGGGTTTTGAGGTTGTGTGCTGGAATACATTCCAAAGCAAGAGGGAAATGAAACAATACACAGACTCTTGATGAGAGCAGAGCAGACAACAAAACTTCACTGGCATTAGCCATGTAGCCAAGAGCCCTTTAGTGCTCTCTCATTGGGTTTCCATATGGGAATTGCAATTGGTTGCACCAGAGCGTACTTGGCTTTGCAAGACTGAACTGGTCAGGGCTGTCAAGCAACCTGAACAATATCACAATAGCAGAGGAGATTTAAGTTGAATATCAGGGGAAATTTCTTTACTTTGAGAGTGGTGAGGTACTGGAACAGGCTGCCCAGAGAGGTTGTTGATGCCCCGTCCCTGGAGGTGTTCAAGGCCCGATTGGATGGGGCCCTGGGCAGCCTGGTCTAGTATTAACTAGACTAGGATTAGATGGGGAGGTTGGTGGCCCTGCACGTGGCAGGGGGGTTGGAGATTTATCATCCTTGTGGTCCCTTCCAACCCTGGCCATTCTGTGATTCTGTGATCACGCTATGTACTCATCCATCTCTTAGAGCAGGTCAGCAGTCACCAAGGTCTTACTCTGAAAAGTGAGTGTTGATGGTGTGCCACTTGGAGAATAACAGTATTTTCTCAATTTTGTTTTCCCAAGACGGAATTAACATACAGTAAGATGCAACAGATTTGTAAAAGATAAGAAATAACAAAAAACATTTTAAAAAAATCCATAAAGTATCAAAAGAGAGCCTTCCTCCCTAGCAGGCAGTGGGATGACTGTATGCCAGAGGAGAGGGGAACCACCAGATGTGAAGCATCACCAAGCATTGTTTCCTGCTGGTTTTGTAATGCTCACCGTGCTACCCAAGCTAACAAACATACCACAGGTACGGAGAACGGACCAGCGTTACTTTGCCTCGCTGCACACCAACACACTCCATACAGTTCTGCTACATTGTCCTGGCCAACCAACAACCCACCCCAAAGCAAACGCCATCGGGATTCACATCCATTCATCACTGCTGCCACAGCAATGGGGTTAATCTCTTTAAACCAAAGTTCTCCAAGACTGCTCACTGCACACTCACGTTGTGTGTCGCTGAGCCTCAGCCAAAGCGAGGAGGATTTGCAGCTGAAGTGAGTTGTGCTTTGAGCATATGCAACACTGCATGCCTTGAAAAACCATCTGAAAACAACACGAATGCAAAATGGGGACTACTTACTGTCTCTCTGATGAGCAGGGCAGTGAAGTCCTGGTCCTCCTGCCCGGCAGCCCCTTGTTCTGGCACACTGCTAGAACCGAGCTCATGTGAGCCCTGCGCTGGGAAGGCCGGGCCGGGCCGCTCGTTGTCTGTCGCCTGCTGTCCCCTCATCTCCTCTGGTGGATGTGCTGGCTGTGGTGAAGCAGGACCTGGAATGCCATCCTGCTGTGGCTCTGGTCTGGGAAAGGCCGGCCCTGGAGCCTCCTCTCCATACGCCCTCAGAGATGCCGAGCCTGCCTCGGGCTGCCCCTGCTGTGGAGCACAGCCATTGAGCACAGCGCGCGGCTCCGTGTCCAGTGGCTGGAGGTAGGGGGGACCCGGCGGGCTGCTGTCCAGGATCTTCTGTTCTGTGGTGGTTGCAGCAGCTGTTCCATCAATGTTCTGCGAGAGCTCTGGCTTCAAGTCCTCCCCTTGCCAGCCCTGGGTTTCCACCTCTTCCCCTTGTTGTGGTGGAAAGTCTGCTTTCCCCAGACTAACAAATTCCCTGTTAACAAGCTGCGGACTTGTTATTATTGCTGGAAACAAACTCAGGCCAGGCTCAGGGTCACTCGTAAGTTCAGACCTGGGGCCGTTCAGCTCAGGTGGTCCAGGCTGCTGCAAGGCAAAGTTCACGCTCTCCTCCTTGCTTGGTCCAGCACTGCTCTGCGCCACGTGGTCTTTCTGGCACAGCAGAGCTGAGACCTCATCCTGCACACACACGCTCCCCAAAGGCCCTACAGCGTTTTTAGATCCTCCTTCTCCCACAACGTTTGCACCCTGCCACTGAGCAGCAGGTCTGATGACATTGGGACGCACGAGCTGCTGATGCTTGGAGGTCTAAAAAGAAGACAGAGGAGAATAAGTAGAAGTTCTTTTCTACTCATCAGAATCCTTGTTCCAAATGATCTTTCGCATCTCAACAGATTTCCGATGGGAAACAGATGAAAAGCCAGTTTAGCAGTGAGTGTAATAAAGCACTACCACCCAGACATCTCTGTTTCACTGAACACTACGGTCTGTCCCCAGGTGCTAAGAGTGCACTAGTTATAAGAGAACATTCAGCAGAACTGGAGATACACAGGACTTTCAGCACTGGAATAATTCCCAGAGCTCACTCCAATCCCCACTTCATTCCCAGATGGTCTGAGAAGTAGAAGCTAACTGATGGTGTGTTTGCACCTCAGCAAATTGTTTATACAGGCAGCAGGAACTGAAGCTCAAAACGTTCATCTCTGGCCTTGCTCCTGCCTCTGGCAAGCTAAGACTGCTGAATACAAGTAGAGTTTGAAGATTTGTTTGAAGATTCTTTGCCACTGTTTTCAAGTAAGAAACAGAAAAGTGTGTTTGCAATCCACTTCCTCAACGCCTCTGGTCACTTTAACAGAAAAGTGGGATGTGCTCTGAACTGCACAGCTGAAGGACACAAGGTTAAGCAAGGTGCAGGTTTTGAACACCTGCATTCTAAGGAACAAATTCACTTCTCTGCCCACCTTTCTGGATTAAGGAGGCTCTAGTTTCCAAAAGTTAAGTAGAACTTCAAGTACTATGCTGTTAACAATGCAGTTCTCCTCTCCTGTGCCCAAAACATGATTAAAAACTCAAACCCAGCCAAACGCTCTCATATCAACACTCATTTCAGAGATCCTAATGAAGCCACTTTAACTAGGCAGGACTCCTACAGGACTGTATTAGGTATCTATACGCGAGTTGGTTATAAAGGCTATGAATAAAGCAGCAACACACACAAAAATGACAAATTACCTCTGCCAAGATGACCACATCTTCATCGTCATCATCCTCGTGCTGCTGCTCTGCTGGTGTTTCCTGCAAAGGTAATTCTTCATCCGAAGAATCTGATATTGTGATAAGACCTTCATCCCTGCGGTTTATTCGGTCTGTAGCAAGGTAAGTCATGTTAGCTGCTTGCAAATTACCAAACATCTGCAAAAGCAATCCTCACATTTGCATTGCAGCAACAAGAAAAAAGCACTTTGAGCTCACAGCCACTCCTATGGTCCTCAGAGCAAAGCCTTGCAAAAAACTGTAGGTCAAGAGATCACAACGCCATATGCCTGAAACGCTTCTATGCGGAGATTCTTCCATCCTAAGCATTAGCACGAGTCAAGCTGCTGCAAAAACTGTTCCCAGTAATTCATGTACAGAGTAATTTTTAGAGAGATACCCTGAACTTTCAGTATCTCAGGCACTACACCTTTTCTTTTATTAATGTGCAGTACATTCTAGAGGACAGATAAGGTTCCGTGTGCAATACGGCATCTTCTGAAAGAGTGACTTTGTGGGAGCACCGTATGAGAGCCTGAGATAGGGCTCCTGACTGAGAGTGCAGATGATATCCTGCTATTAGATGACAGTCCTCAAGGTTTGTCACAAGTGTAAAGACGCTACTGAGCAAAGCTGCTGGAAACAGAGAGGGAAGCACCAGCCAGAAGCAAAGGGTTCCTGCACCGCCTGAGCAGCACACAGCCATGCTTTCCCTACGACTTGACACAATGCTTTGGTTTACACTTCTGTAACTCTGCAGTAAATCAATACATAACCACCTCACCTTTCAGACATACGGAGAAAGAGCCATTCTGAACTGCACTCAAAGTGCAGATCTGAAAGCTCACCTCTTTCCTATGAGGTTGTTAAAGGGTGGAGCACCACAAGCCCCTCAGATCTGCTGGAGCTCCTCTGCACAGCCAAGGAGTCAGCACTCTGCCTTAAGGCAGGGCAACACCAGAGAGGCAAGAGCTAAACATTTTGAGTGCCAGCATAAATTGAGAGGCTCTGCAACTATCTATAGAAAATTAAATAAAACAGCAGGGTGTGGCAAGAGGAGACAGATCACTGGCAGTTTTCTACTAACAACACTCTTGCACATTTAGTATCTATTATTCCTGCTGCTTGTAAGCAGGGCTGTACAACTCTGACTTTGGGAAGTACGCACAGATCAATGCTCACCTTTCCCTCTGTGGCTATGGAAGCTGCTTAGGTGAACTGCTTCTTCATTCCCAGCTCTCTCTGCCATTTTCAATAGCTGTTCTTAGAAGCATCAAGGCCCAGGCATGGCACTCAGGCAAGTGTGAGAAACTAGAAGACAAAAACAGAGGAGAGTAAAGCATGTCTCGGTGTCAGTTCTGACTTTTAGCACAGCACGGCTGCAGAGCACAACCAGGCCCACAGAGGAGGAGAGCACGGAGATGCTCAGAGCTGTGCAGCTGCAGGAGGGCGATGCAGCCCTGCCCAGCCAGCACTCAGACCCTCAAAGACTGTTTTCCGTTTCCAAGAAGTCAAAAACTCAGAGCAGTGTTTCTGCCACCACCTGCTGGTAAGAGGAGTGAAAGCTTCGGAGCAGAGCTGTGTGCCCCAGGCTCTGCGGCCTTCACAGCCAGCACCCAGTGCAGGGAACAGACCGTGCCACAGCACGAGCCCAAGAAATGTGGGCACAAGAGCCCCAGCAGATCTGAAAGCTTGGCTGACAAGAAACCGAAGGCAAAGCGAGGTGCTGCTGGAATGGAGACAACCACCCCAAATCCTCAGTGCCCCGTGAGAAGGCTGAACTGGGGCTGCAGAGCAATCAGGGATGCTCATCTCACGCCATCCAGGCACTGACCCTTGGAAAGAAGTTGTACCCCAAGGGCAGTGCGTGACCAGGCCCAGGGACAGGCAGCACTTACAGAAAACACTGCACTGCCATCACTTGCTGTTCCAAAGAACAGCCCTGCCCGCTCTATGACACAGCCGCTCCTCTATTACAATTTGCTGGAGATTCCAGGACACACCAGCTGTTCCCAAACCAGAGAGGCACAGAAGGGATGTGACTCCTTCCCAGGACAGAACTTTTGGGACTGAGTTCTGCCAGCCACCCGCACCACACGGGGCTCCAGGATGGGATGGATCACTGCAGCCTGAACAGTGCGTTTCCATTTTGTGCTCTACAGCCCACAGCTCTCAGCTCCAGTTGTCACACAACAGCTAAGCACAGACTGAAGTTGGAGCAATATTTGGCCACTGGAACACAAAAGGAGGTCTTTGTATTGAGAAGTATTCATCTCATTGTTAAAGCATTGAGGAATCTGCATTATTAAATGTTTACTGCTGCATACCTTGGAAGAAAATGGTGGGTCTGCTCTAAAATCCTTTTGCTGTTATAAAAAAAGCAGTGTAAATCCCTCCTCAGTCATTCTGCTTAACTTCTCCTGCAGGGAGCAGGATTTGCAGCTGGCACAGCATGACAAAACCTGTTCAGATGCATGCTATGAGCTTATACATATTCCCCCCCAGGAACTATTCCCCATTCTGAGAAAACAGGAACACACATCTCCTGCAGAACCAAGACTTTGGGGTTATTTCCACAAGGTTCCTCAGCCTCTGCTTTATGTGCAAGGAGAAGCAAGCCTTGCTCTGAGTGGCACTTTGATGGTCAGAGAGGTGCAGAAGTGCTGCTCCACTCCTGCATGCTATCAGTAAGCATGCCTGCTGAAAGCACTGTCCTTTTTAAAAGGTCACATCCACATTATTCCAGTTCCATTTGCCTGGCACTTGTGAATAGCTATCACCTTGCCTTGCCACTTTCCCATCCTCAGCCCTCCAAGTGCATTAGAAAAACAAGATCAATGTTGTTCTCACCACTTACAAGATAGAGAAATGGAAGCACTGAAAGGAGCAGCATAGCCAAGGTCAGCAAGCAGGCGAGAGGCAGTGTCAGGAATAGCACCCAGGCCCCTGCAGCCAGCCAGGTGCATCCATGTCCACCACTCCTGCAGGCTGGTCCTGCACAGCACTCCTTGCAGCACTCACCTCAGCCCCACCACGCTGGGAGCAATGTGCTGTGCAAGGCAAAGCCACTGCTCGAGTCATCGCACAGCAAGGGATTGTTCTGAGGCTGGCTGGGGAGGGAAAAGCCACAAATCAGCCCTGCAGCATCTAACAGTGCAGACAGAGGCTAGAGAGGTTGTCTGCTCAGATCTGCTCTCTGCAGAGCTCAGTGGCACAGATACTCTCCCCACGCAGGGGCATGCAGCGCATCAGACTTCAGTATGTGTGGGTCGGCCAACACTGTGACTGCCCCGTGCAGTCCTGGCTCCAGCAGGAACAGTTCTCTTCCTTCCCAGCAGTGGCAGCAGCACTGTGTTGTGGGTTGAGGCTGAGCACAGAGCTGACAACATCCACATTTTGGCTCTGCACAGTGCTTACACTGAGGAACCTGGGAACCAGCTGGGCACCACTCAGCAGGTGGGGGCAGCCAGGTTGTGTGCTGTTTGTTCTGTACATCCCATCATTATTTTTCTTTCCTTTTTTGTTCCATTAAACTGTCTTTATCTCAACCCATACGTTTACCCTTTTTTCCCCTCAATTCTCTCCCCCACCTCCTCGTGAAGGGGGAGGGAGCAAAGGGCTGGGAGGTGCTGAGCTAACCCACCGCCCTTCCCGTTTGGCACTCAGACACCGTTCTCCATCGGCAGCTCATCCAGAGAGCAGCTTGTTCCTTCAGCAAAGAAGAGGTGCAGGCAATGCTCTGTAAAGAAGCTCAGGATCGCAGGCTGTGTGCCTCCTGCACATCACCCAGAGATCCACGGAACAGCACCCACTGGCACGGCCAGTTCTGTCCAGTGACACAATCACAAGTTTTTCACTTGTGTGGCACCAGGCTGCAAAGAAAGTGAGCTAACAAGACCAAAGCCAACCCAGGGGGCTGCGCTACTAAACAACACAACGAAGGCAAGCAAGGCACACGGAAAGAGGCTATCTCACACCATCTCTGTGACTTTTACGCCTGTTTATAAAGGATAAGGCTACCTATAACAGAGTCCCAGCGCAACTATCAGCCTCACAAGACAAGGGCAGGATACAAGAACCATTTTAAAAGGAAGACCTGACAGCTGAAGGCATGCACACCTCCCAGGCAAGCTGCACACACACACAGATGTGCCCTCTCCAAAGGCACTGCTCCCAACCATCCCAAGCAGACAGTTCTGCTGCTGGGATGTAAAAGCAGGTCACAGGTGCAGGCTGACTGCTTACACGAGTCCCCAATCCCACTCAAAATCCCCACAACCACCACGTTTCATATTTTTAGCCTAACCTAAAAATAGCAAGCAGCAGCACGGTGCATCTATTCCAACTCCCAGCACAGGCAGAAGTTTCCGGCTTGCAGGAATTGGAGCAGAACCCAAGCAGGCTCCCTCCACCTTCTGTTTGTGCTGTAAAAAGCATCTTCAGATGGTGCTGGGATTTAAAGCGAAAGTCAGGGGGGATCTCTCCTCCCTGACACAGCGTAGCCTATTTTTTCCCACTTAGAGCATTTGAAATCTTGAACTCCCACACACCCGAGATGGGAGCAGACACAAAGTGCTCTTTTCTGGCTCTAGCTCAAGGCAGCAGGACGTGCAGGAAGCACTGCAGGGGAGGTTGGAATTGAAACCCTGACCAAATGGAGGGGGAAAAAAAAAGAGCAACTTGAAAGAGATGTCAGCAGCATTAAGCCATTAAGTGTGTTTTAGCCTCTCCCCCCATACAGCAACACCACTGCTGCTCACCTATGTTGACAGAAGAGCATCAATTCCTGCCTTCTGCCTGCAGGCAGCACCGTGGCTTCTGGTCGCCTGCGAGCAAGGTGAGGTTCTGGCTCGTCTCAAGCTGCTAAAACAAAGAGAAGCTGCTTAAATAATGCATGGCTTGTGACAAGCAGCAAACCGAAAAGCTAAAACTCAGCCCTTAAGAAAAAAACCCGACAACAACACAAAATAAACTCCGCCTGACCTACTGCTAAGCTTTCAGTGAAACATTTCAAAAGGTTCAATCTGCTGGGAGCTGCTCCTTGTAACAGCTGCCCAGCAGAAGCAGGGAGAGCTTAGCAGTGCTTATCATGCCAAGCAGCCTCATCCCAACTGAAACAAGGCTGGTAAGAAATGCCAAAAGACTCTGTTTGCTGTGTGTGAGGAAACCACTGACACTACGTACACCTTGCAAAAGAATGCAGCCAGAGCTGCCAGAGCAGCTCACATCACTACTGCTTCCCCTGCTTATGACACCAGGCTCCCAGTCAGCCCCACTCGTGTGGTTTGAGCCATTTGGGTGAGAGGATTGCTCAGCCACAGCCCTGGGATGTGCTCCACTGCCATCAGTTCATCTGTTAACACGAAGTACAAAAAAAAGGAACCTGTCTAGCTTTATTTTATCCACCTCCAACGGCAGCAGATTTCCCTGTGGGCTTTCCTAGGGAAGGCGAGCCGGTTTTAAGACAGGTGCATTTATTTCCCAAGCTGCGATGGTGATCGCCTGGCACCTCCAAGAACACTTTGCAATGGCAGCACTTGCACACAACCAACATCTCAGGCTCACAGCCCATCCATCTCCCAAGCCATTGCTTTAAAGAACCACATTGTTATGCCTTTGTGGTCTGAGGGTGGGGACAGAGCACACAGCACCACGTGAACTGCAGCTTTGTCACTTCCAGAACAAGTTTTAATTCTTTCTTTAAGCCTTGACCTCCCATGTATGCCAACCAAAGGCCCTTCCCTCTGAGCAGCACCATTACTGAGGTGCTGGTATCTGAAAGAGACAGACTGTGCTGGTGTGACACACACCTGTGTGTGCCCAGCTGGTGGTGATGGCACTGCCTCCTCCTCCCTATCAGCCTGTGGGGCCACATAGAAAAGAACAAAATTAGCAACCTCTGTGCCCTGGGATATATGTGAGAGTGCTTCTCTGCTACGTATTCTCTGCTACTTACACCTCACAGAGCACTCCAGGAGAAAGGATGCAGCATTTCCTTTCCAGCTCCTCAGTAGTGCTTCCCTCTTCTTTTTCCTTGTTTAAGGAAATCCGAATGTCACCTTTAAAAGCTATAAGAGAATAAAGAAAGCGGAGTGCAACTCTCAGCAGCTGGGACACACGCCTTCAGGTTCCCAGCCCAGTTTTCTATTGCAAGCAGAGAAATCAAAGGGTTCAGAGCTGCTCGATGAGTAACGAGGCACTGAGTAGCCCAGACCAGGGGGCTGCAAGGCACCCAGGCACTCTGAGCTGTGGGAACAGCCAGAGAACTTCAAAACCACCACAGGCTCCATGGTGCTGCATCAATTTGGAAGTTCACCTCCAGCCATCCTTCTGCAGGCACCAAGCATCTCAGAACTGGGGGCTTCCAAAAGGAACAACCTCACAGCTCACACCCTATTTACTACAGCAGTGCCCTTTTCCGAGCACCCGCATGGGGGTCAGCCAGCAGCCTGGCATGCTGACACCAACACACACCCCTGGATTTATTTCAGCTCGGCCACTTTGCTTCCAGCCCAGCTCTATCAGGTCCTTTCAGTGCCCCTGTAACACAGGCAGGGAACCACAGCAGCACTGCTAATCAGGAGAACGGTGTCACTCAGCAGCAGCAGCATTTCCTACTCCTCAGCAATTCAGCTTTCCTGAGGATCATTACAAATTTGAAATCACCATAAGCTCCTCAGCACCGACCCTGAGGGAACGACATCACTCTCGAGTTGTTTCCAAACTAAACTTGAGATTCTGTACAAGTGACACGAAAGCAGCGAGGGCATGATGATGTCCATCACAGCTGCTATCTCCATCTCTGGGCTTCGGAGAGCAGAACCCACTCCAGCTCCCAGGATGCTACGTGCCCCTCCTCTCCTTGCCTGCCTACATCCCCATGCAGGAACTGCCACAGCAGAACAGCAATGAACTTATCTCCTGGGCTGCTGCTGGTGTCCTAAATCAGCTGCACGGTTCTTGCTGCTGGCCATGCACCCACCCCAGCAGGGAGAGATCCTGCTGAGAGCAGTTGATATCACACAGGGCAGCTCAGAACATGTCCACCCATCAACCAAGGCACGTTGGGCACAACAGGCAGTGTGCACACAGACTACTGAGGCTATCAAAGCCTCTCCTTTAGGAACAGGGGCCAACGTCTGAATTCAAATATGCTAAAACACAGACTTAACATTTATCTCCAGACCGAATCCACGTGCAAAAAAATCAAGCTCCTGACACGAAGAATTAATGGTGTAGCTCTGACTGCCCCAAAAAGAATGTGGCTCCAGCAAGCACTGACACCACAGCTGAGCCAATCTGCCCACATCACTCCAGCAAACCACTCGCTATGGCTCCCAAAAAAACAAACCCAAAGGCACCCACTGCAAATGAATGGGAGCCTCCTCCAGCAGCAACTGGCAACACCCAGAGGGCTCTGCTTCCCTCTCACTGGGGCCTGTGCTCCTCAGGTGTTGCTAATTAGCCCCCCAGTCACACTTCCTGCCTCTCCCCAGCTGTGCCGGAGCTGTACTCCACCTATTTTTGCCACAGGACTTTTCAGCAATTTGTGACCAACTTCAAAGCACAAGGCACACCGCTAGGAGCCAAGCTGTCAGAGGCAGTGCTGCTTCCACAGTACTGGCAGCAACGCCCACTGCATTCCCAGAAGACAAAGCATCAGCTGGCCATGGAATGTGGAGCTCTGGGGCAGCTGCGACAGACTGCCAGCACCTTGTTGTAAACCAAAACATACCTCAGCAGCAGCAGAGCCCGCCCCAGTCACGGTGCTGGGGACAACTGCCCAAGAAGGATTCCTGCAGGCAGGCTGACAGGAAAGTGTCTGAGGAAGGGAAAGTAAAAGGCAGAGGGGAGCCCGTTACTGAAACAGCATTGAACGCTGCTGCAGAGCTGCAAGAAGTGGGGGAGCCTCCTTACAGCCCCTGGAGACCAGGCAGAAGCTCCCATCACGATGACATTTATTAGCCACACTACACACGATGCCTATTAAGATGCTCACTGTAACAACGGGCCTGAGGAGGGGCAACAGAGCTTCGTGCAGCATCGGCCCTAGAAATGAGGAGGCCAGGTGAGGACGGTAAATGCACACACAGGGCTCACCATACAGTTTGCACTGCGCACTGTTACAGCACAGTGCCGTGCAGGAACACACACAGAACCACTGCAGACTCGCGTGCGCAGAGCAATGGCCTCACACAGCCCCTCTCTCCCCAGCAGGCTGCAGGCAGGGCACACCTCGCTCTGTGCTCCCCAGCAGCAGGAGCACACTGTGTAACCCAGCCCTGGTCCGGGTGCCCATCTCACGCTCTGCTGCTGCTAGGAACCTCCTGCATGTGCTGCAACAGACGGAGACAAGCAGCCATTGCCTTCAGGATTGTGGCACAGCACTCAGCATGTTTCAGAACAAATGTAAGGCTGCAGTAGTAACAGAAGCACAGGCGCACGGCAGCACCATATCAGCTTTTTTAACGCGAAGCACCACTCGTCCCAAAGCAGGGCTGCAGCACAACGCTTCACAGAGGGGCTGAGCGCTGCCTGGCGAGCACTGTGGGAGCTGAAGGGAACAGGGACAGCCGAACTGCTCCGCGTGCGTTCCGTTCCTGGTACGAAAGCACTTCAGCGAGACCCCAGTAAGTTGCCGGAGGACACAAAGACGACGATGCTTCTGGTCGCAACGGACTGCAAACTGAGAAGCACAACGGCTGGGTCTCTGAGCGGGAGCGGCTGCTGCCAGCGGCCACGCAGGAGCACCTGGGGCTCAGCCGCACGCCCACGGGTCAACCCGCTGGGCCCACTCGTGCCTTCCTCCGGGACCCCCAGCCGCCCCGCGGGAGCGCGGCTCCAGAGCCCCCATCGCAGCAGCGCCGCGCCTTTGCGACTCTTCTCGCCCGGCTGGGCCGGCACCGTGCCCGCAGAGCACGGGGGCAGAGAGGTCTGAGCGACACGGCCCTGAGGACTTCGGGTTCCCGTCTCACGGCCGCCCCCACGGCCACACGGAGGGACGAGAGAGGCGCCGAACCCGGCCCGGGGAGTTGGGCCCGGG
>JAOWBP010037865.1:0-21117 GCA_028571105.1 Tragopan temminckii
TGGATCTTAACCTCTCCACCTCCTCCCTGAGCTCCACCACCAGGCTGAGCAGCTCTTCCACCTGTTCGCACCGCGCGAAACTGTTAACTGTTTTTTTGTTGCCAAAGCACAATGGCTGAATCATTAAACACTGCAGAAGTCAGCATATTTTCCAGAACAAAAATGAAATATCTGCCACCTTCTGTTTATAAAAGGTACAGCAGAAAACAGAAGCAGTCCTACAGACAACTCACTAATGCAGTTTGCCTTTTAAATCTAACACGAACAGAACAAGTCCTAGAAGAAAAGCATTGTGCTAACAGAAGCGATTACTTTAAAATCAGTATTTGGGAGAGAATATGCATAGTAAATACAAACTGTCCTAACTGTGGAACTGATTAAGATGAACGATGGATGTCGGGCAGGAAG
The DNA here is from genome assembly GCA_028571105.1 of Tragopan temminckii. Classification (NCBI taxonomy): domain Eukaryota; kingdom Metazoa; phylum Chordata; class Aves; order Galliformes; family Phasianidae; genus Tragopan; species Tragopan temminckii. Next base: position 409 of record JAOWBP010037865.1, read on the forward strand.
TCGCACATTAGCTGTAAAATAATTAAGAAGAATGAAGGCATGTGACAGAAAACAAACATTAAGCAGAAATACTTTCATACGCAGGTACACACACAACTGCAGCTTCCCCTTTTGACACTGGTGAAGGGTGTCCAACATATGTTCTGCTTCCTCACCATTTGCCAGAATATACAGGACTTCTATATTTAGCACTGAATGCTCATTCCAACAGAGTGACTCTCACTCTTTTTTTCACATGCTCCAACCATTTGGCCTAGTTGTGCCCATCCAGAACAACAGCACAGACCATTTCATCAATGTATTACAACAAATTAAGACGAATGAATGTAAGCATTGGTAACCACATAATAATTTAAATAACAATTTGAATACATGTTCTTATTAGAAAACAAAAATAAGAGAAACAAGACACTTTTTTCCCCCACTATAGGGGTGATTGAACAGGTTGCCAAAAAGGGCTGTGGACTCACCTACATTGGAGATACTCAAAACCCAGCTACGCACAGTCCTGAGCAACCTGCTCCTGTTGACCCTGCTTTGAGCAGGGGGGGGAGTTAGACCAGATGCCCTTTCCAAGATCAAACATTATATGATTCTATGATACTGAGATCTTGCAAGCTGCCACACTGCTAGCAGGACCTAAAAAATTACTTCTTCCTCAATTATTCTACAATGGCACCAAACTATAAATAAACACAGGCCACCAGACAACACTCAGTAGGAAAATGGCTACTTCTTTCATTTCTGCTTAATACTGCAAATTATTTTGCAACTTTGGAATAAAATTCTAATACAAAAGTTGTATCAACTTCAAGTATGCTGAACTGTATTTAGAGCAATATACAAAAGGACGAATGACTGGATAGATTTGCTAGAAATTACTGTGATCTGAAGAGCAGACATTTTAAAAATGAATGTATATCTATATTTAATCTCTCTGGTGAGATATTGTTCTTCCATTACAAAAGAATGGCTTCATACCAGCACCAGCATTTAAGAAAATGATGGTAAATTTTTAAATAGGAAGACTTTTGATGAATATCCTAACCATCCAAGCACATTGTATTTTGCACGTTTACACAGCATTCCAGAAATCACGGCATGGTATCCCTGTAATTTTATCTTCAGACCAGAACTGATAATTTGAAGATAACGATAAATTGATTTTGATTAAGATCACCAGCATCACCAACTGAGGCAAATGAAGTCACGTTTTAAGAACTCACACAGCCATACTTCATGGCTGTCCAACCCTTTGGCTTACCTGGGCCACACTGGGTGAAGAGGAACTGTCTGGGGCTGCACGTATATAAGTTGCTCCAAAAATAATGCCACCTGTTGATTTCCATGGAAACTACAGCAGATACAATGAGCACTGTAACACTGTTTGATAGAGCAAATTCTCAGCTACACAACATTGTTTCTCAAGTCACCACTACTAGCTCTGCATTTTCATCAGAGAGAACAGGACCCTGTGTGCCATTCCCATAAAAGCCTGTACCAGCAGAAGCGACCCACTTTTGCTACTGCTGAAACACAGCATTCACTGCCTCGCTGCACTCACATCCACTTGTTGGTCTCCATAAATATTCAGCAAGCATTGACGAATCTCAATGGGTGCCATTTTTCCTGCATGGAGGAATTCAGCAACACACCTTTGCTTCATACACACTTTCATGTCAGATGCCATTCTGTCAGACTGCTCCTCTGCTGCCATCTGTCAGACAGCAACAAAATGTAATGGAAATATTGGCAGGAAGATTCAACCTCTACTACCACACCAACCTCTACCTCTGACATCATGAGACAATTTTTGGAGCTGCCCTCATAAAATACGTAATATAGTTAACATACGAGTAACAAAACATTTTAATGTTTAACAGTTAGTTAAAAGAAAGGATATCAACAAAACCTAACAACCAGTGGGATATTTGACTTTGTTTTCGTGAAGCTAACACTTCAATCTGGTTCAATGGCAGTGGTTTCAACTCTTCGTGAGGTCTCAAGGTGTTGATCAGATTTCTGATGAAATTGCATTTTTCCCATGCTGCATCCTTGAAAACAGTCCACAAATATACATACAGCCAAAAGCAATGACCTAAGGCATGACTGTGAAGTAAGGGATATTTCTGTTAACACAGGGTTTGTGAGTCCAGTAAAGAGATATGATCAGATTTCTTAGTTGAATGTCTGATCACAACTCTATTGATTCCATTTGAAAAGCATGCAGGTCATGTATTTATACTGACTGAAAATGGAGTTGCAACTACACAAAAAAAATTGATTTTTCTTGCAATCTTGAAACTTAATCCTTTATCATAGTGGAAAGTATAACTATATTTTTCCACTGTTCACAGGACTGTTTATCCAATGCAGCAAAACACAAAATTATTTTTAACTTGAGTTGGAACTGCACTGTTCCCTTTCCTTGTCCTGGCTTCAGCCCATGTAGGGTTAACAGTGCACTTGATATATTTGCTTGATGCTGAACAATGGGTGTGCCAGCTGCCACCATGATGGCACAGGGCAGAGGGCAGCTGCACTGCTGCTGAGACAGTCTGCATGCAGCCCACAGCCTGCAGGTTGGATGTGCCCACCATACTTCAATGCCCATATTGCTAGTGATATGCATGTATACATGCATAGACATTTACTAGCATTTCCAAGCTTAAAAGTACAAAACAGCTCAAAGTTAATTTGTTCAGATTATTCACAACTACTAGGCTCAGCTCCAATTCCTTATTGGAAAGACACTAGTATAATACCTAGGACCAGGAAAGTGTGATTAATTCTGTTGTCACATTTCTAGAGAGTAAAATGTAGAAGTTAAGAAATATTTTCGTGCTTAGTGTTATTATTTTCAAGTTCTTCTGTCCGCAAAATCCTTTTTATCAATATGATGGATGTAAATAAAGCCGCAAGTCATACATGAAACTCATTTGACAAAATCATGTCTACTTAGCAACTAGAATTTTTGTACATTAGTTCATAATGACTCCATCTGCTTACTGCTGCTGTATTCAGATCTCTTACCAGCATACCATAAATATCTTAAAAGAAACAATAAAGTCAATGACAAAGTAGCCTAGAGAATCTGATATTAAAAGAATTTATTGTTCGAGATAATATTCTTGATGTTTTCTAAAATCAGATTGCTAATTATCCTGTCTAAAAGGCACCATGGGGATAGCGAGTGGTAAACAGTAAATCTTAGTGGCATTTTTCCACAGCTAGGGAATTTAGCCATCTCAGAATCCAGACAAAATGTGAACAGCAAGATATACAAGTAGGAGCTAATTTCTAGCTTCTGTGTAGTTGTATGAAGCCTCTGATCTCCATGCTACCGTTGCATCTTAGGCACATTCACATCAGAACTTTCTTCAGCAAAATTAGCTTTCTTATGGAAAGGCTCAGCAAGATCTTTTCCATGATCTTGGTTGTTCAAGCACTCCTGGTCTTCCCTCTTGTGCTCCTGGTCTTCCCTCTTGCGTTTGTTAATCAGGTGATTTTCTCCCTCACACAGCTTTCCCTCTGGGACACCCAGTGTTCTCAGACAGACAATAGCTGCAGCCTGTTCTGCTAGTTTCTTTGACTTGTCCCTGAAGAGCAAACAGAGCATAGGTAAAAGCAGAAACTGAAGTCTCTACACTGCCAAAGCAATTACTTTCCTGTCTCTGATGCAACATCGTGAAATAAACAGCATCTGTAGTCATTTCACAGCAGAAGAAAAAACAGCAGTTCCAGAAGTGATTTGAAACTTGCTAGGTGTCAATGTTGATTTGCCTCCGCTGATAGGAACAGTTGCATCTCAAACTCTTCATTTCAGTGTCAGTATATGTTTAGGCCAAGTAGCTGCAATCCTCAGATAAGCTGACTTTCACGAATATAATCATTAAACATTGAGTTTTGAATGATCACTTTCTGAAAAAACACTCAGGCCCAAATATAATCTCCTGTAGGTGTACAAGTCTACTGACATAAGCAGGAACTGTTCCATAATAAAAATTCTGTCAATTTCAAGAGGGATTTCAGATTAAACATTTGTGAAATTCAATATTTGAAAATGTTTTCTTAAAACTTCATACCAGCTGAGCTTTGCTTCCTGAAGTCTTTGAACAGTAATCCCAGAAACACCAGTAGTTGTTGTCTGCGTTTATCCCCTTTAAAGTGTCCAATACTGAGGTTTAACTCCGCAGTTATATCAGGTTCAATTTAGGTGCAAATGCTTGAAGCCAATCCCAGTATTAATAGATGATAACAAAATACTGTCATGAAACTTCAGAGCAGCACTGGATGTAACTGTTGATCAACTGTGAAGTCTGAGTAGCCACTGAACTGTGTCTTCTACTTCACTATAGTCACCTAATCCTGACTTGGTACTGAGGTCTGCTACAGTGGCTGAGAACATTACCCCCTCCAAATGTCTCCTCTGTCTCCCTTAGTTTGTTACTGGACTCTTTGCAAGCACAATCGAACTCGGTCACCTATGTGCTCCCCTTCCACTAAAACTGTGGACCAACATATTGGGTGAATTAAGATATAGAATAATAGTTCATTTGAACTTAATCTCTCTTGTCACAATCAATTCTCAGAAGGTTTTAATCCTTTCTTACTCCCAGAGGTAGCTTTAGGAGGTATCTTTCAGCTGATTTTTATTAGTCACACAACCTTTAAGCAACACATCAGAAATAACTACAGTACAGCTACAAAAGCATTAACTTACCACAGAGCTGATCTGTATTTTTGGTCAGCTACTGTTACCACTGAACAGAATAGTCTATCAAGTGGTCTTTGAACCTGGAGAGGAAAAAGAATTAAAAAGGTAGATGTGTCAAAAACAGCAAAGACTGTCAAGGTTCCTTATTATTCTTGTCTTTACTCCCCATTAAATAATACCCTTAAAATTACTGTAATTAACTCTAAAGCTTTAACCTTACATAATCAGGATTAGAAAAAGATTTCTCCAAACTACAAATACTTTTGCATTACAAGAACAAACCCACAACAGTGAGTAACGACCTCAATCCAAACAAGCAGTTGCTCCTGTCCAGTTTAGTTTGTACTTTTAACAGTGTCCAGCAACAGAAGAAAACATTCTGAAACCAAACTCTAACATCACAGAAGTAATTCAGTCATGGACTTCTGTGTAATGACCTGTAACTGCAGCTACTTCTTTCACCTCCACAGAAACTGAAGGTCTCACTTTTACATAATAAAATAAGCTACCATTTTATATATATATATAAATAATCATTTCTGGACTATCTTACTGCAGAGCAATGCTGCACTGGGAGACTGAAGTTCTCACTACACCAAGTCTCAGAACAGCAATTTTACAAGAGGAAGAGGTTTGAAAAAGTTTTTTGATTGACTCACAGTTTCATAAATGGGCTGAGGATGCTTTTCTTTCCTACACCATTCCAGAAGATACATTTTTGGAGTAATCTGGGGTGGATATTCTCGCCTAGCCAAAAACATTTGTGGTCAGTAACTGTGCTGAGAGCTTACTTAATAAGCAGAACTACTTTAAATCAGGTCAATAACTCAACAAAAAAGTGCTGCTCATTCGATCACTTCTACCTGTTACTCTTTGTGGTTTACTTTTACAGCTCAAATTAATAAGAAAGTGGCATTTTTCTCAGACAGTTCAAGTAACATCTAAAAACTCAATACCTTTTGTATATTCGTATTTATGTACAGATGCTTAATTTTTTAAATTGCTTAGTGCTTTTAATAAATTACTGAGTCTCCGGATGCATGAAACTGGACAACATGTAAATATCATAACATCTAAGTAGCACAGGAAGAAGAGTGATACCAGTGATTACTTAATTATATGCACAAATTGCTTCACAGAAAGAAAATCACTCTGTACATGCTGCTATGCAAATTATTACTCTCTAAAAACTATAAAATATTGTTAAATTCATTTTACAAATGCAAGCCACTGAAATAAAATAAATTTGTATGCTTACTTGTCAAATCTAACAGCCATTTTTATTACATCTGGATCTTCCATCTGGTCATCTTCATCTTGCTTCTTAGTTTCCAAAGATGTTTTCTTAGCTTCAAAAACAGCTGTTGTTTCTTCATAGAACTCAGACATTTCAAAGGCTTCACTATTGAAATGAAATTTCTTTGTATTAGAGATCAGATTATGTTTTTTTGTAACCAATTATAATAAGTATAGAAAGCAAATGTTTTGAAATAAAGTATATATATGTGCAGAGAATCACATGGAAGTATAGCTATATTCTATATGGTGACATTATATTGTTTTGCCTTTACTTCTCAGACATACTTGAGATGCAAATAGAAGTTCTTATTTCCATCACTATATATTTAAATTGCAATATGAAACTCCAGGCAGAATCAGAAACACACATCTTGCAATGTTCATTCAAGTTATTAGCTCAATTTCAGTATTATCTGCAAGCTCCAATACACAGAAAGAAACTAAGATTTGGATCAATGGCAAGTGCCTCAAATCATTTTAAATTCCAGACCCTTCCACTGCATCTGCTCTGAAATATTGAGACTACTAATTTTCTATAGGTAACAGTAAAGCCTGTAACACTGGAAAACTTACTTGCTGAATATGATCAGAGTACTCAATGATACTAGGCCGTTCAACAATAAAATGCACTCTAGCCACAACACTATCTCCAATGCAATAAGTGGAAAAGTGTTGAAGCTGAATGTGCTGTTGCATAAATTCTCTCATCTGAAATGCAGCAGCCTTTGTCTTACACCCAGTACTAAGGTTAGAATCTCATAGGGCTGCAACACACCATCACCACCACAAGGCGGCAGCATTAACATTTGTCTGACTATAAGCTCATCTTACATAACTCTAGTTATTTATCTGGATATTAACCAGCCAGTTTGGAACAATGGTTAGGCGGCTTTGCACTTACTGATTAAAACTGATAAAAAGAATTCCTAAGAGGCTCTCTCCTGTGCACCTTTCTTATGCATGCACATTACTTAAGCCAATTTTGCAATTGTTATTGTATCACACATATAAGACCTGCTTGTGTTCAATTGTGGAAGGCCCTGAAGAATCACTAGACAGTACATAAGTATCATAATTTTACCCCAGACCTTCGCCCAGTACTCATGTGCATACACTGTACCCCCCTAATGGCCTGTTTAAAGGCTTTAACCTTACTTACCGGTTCTTTCCTTTACATAATACATCTTACTATTTATTTACTAGAGAACACCACCATTCATTTGCCTATATTTATTTGAAGTTGTAAAAGATTGCTTCAGTTTTGGTCTACACTGCAGATCTTCTAACCAAATTAGAAAACTGTACACAAAAAAGAGCAACGTACTACGTAAGATTTGTTCAACACTGCAGAAATGAAACTAACTTGCAAAATCTAAGTACAGTTTACAAGTTCCACTGCTCCTTACAATTAATGGAGTCTGGCTCCTTTTATACATAAAATACAAGTTCCCTCTATTGCTGCTATAACATCAAGTGGGTAGTGCTATTTACAGAGAGAAAGTGTCAGCAAATCACAGTGAACAGATAGAAGAATTGCAAGCACTTACATTTATTTATAAATACGAACAGAACGTTGATTAGGTGCTGCCAGAAAACAGTAATTCCATTCGCAGAATGTTTCAAGTTTAACATTTCTTTTATTTTCATATAAATTAATTGTTTCAGACTGCAAACTGAAGTTTCTCCTTCCCGAAACTTACCTCACATCATTTTAGAGGTCTGGGAATAACAGACTCAGTAAAGCTACTATATTTCATGAATCAGACAATGCCTTGCGTTGGAAGGCACCTTAAAGATCATCTAGTTCCAACCCCCTACTATCAGCAGGGCTGCCACCCACCTGCTCAGGCTGCCCAAAGCCCCATCCAATCTGGCCTTGAATTTTCCCAGGGATGGGGCATCCACAACTTCTCTGGGCAAGCTCTGCCAGTGCCTTACCACCCTTTAAGTAGAAAATTTCCTCCAAACAACCAATCCAGGTCTCCCACCTTAAGTTTTAAAATGCTTTCCCTTACCCTATCATCTGTCTATGCAACTGTCTTGTTTTTTTTTTTTTTTTTTTTTTTTAAGTGCAGCACTTCAAGTACTAACCTGCAATTTCCTCAAAAAAGTTGTCACAAGTGTTCAGATATGAAAAGTGGTACAAGAGAAGTGCATGCAAGTATCATACAGACTATTTTCATACATTGTTTTGAGTTCATCTCTACATGCTCATTTATAACAAGCCTTGTGTCATAAAAATCCCAGGAACATGAAGAACCCACAGGCACATGGAAAGCTTTCCTTTAAAAAAAGGAAAAAAAAACAAAAACCCCACAACAACCCACAGCTCTTAAAGAAAAGAAGCTCCAAACTATCAGCATCTAGACTACCTCTACAGAATAATAAAACTATTTTTTAATTGAATAAGTTAATGCAAATATTGGACAAACTCCTGTCTCAGTATAGCACCTCAAATTAGCTGAAGTCTATAAAGATACCCTTAGGGTTAAACCCTTTTAGCTCCTGAACATGGAGGAAACTTGAAAATCATTAGTGTATTGCATACCACAGCAAGTACACATTTTTTTCCAACTTCTGAATGTTGGAAGTGCCAGGCAGTGCTACAGACAGAACTGGTTTGCGAGTCTGATACAGAACACAACTTCTGTTTTTGAAGCTCATGCTTACCAGATTTCCTGTGTGGACTGTGCCGCGTGCAGCTTCTTACCCTGAGCAGTTTCCAACTGTTCTCTTAACATCTGACACAAACAATATTTTGTGTTGGTATAGTGATTATCATATCTCACTGCCTGAGAAAGACAAAGCATATAAAAACATGCCAAACAAGTTTTTATTAGGTAATCTTCATGTCTCTTGATGAATTTCAAAATCATTTTTTAAATAGAAAATACAGTGTACAGTTTTCTCAATATATTCCAGACTACTCATCTAACCTTGGCTTCCTGGCTGCTAAAAATTCTTGACAGTATTTGTGATAGGCAATTAACTTCTAAAAACAAAGCTGACAGCAACCGAGTAGTCAATATTCCTTCAGTTATCTGTTCAAGATTAATTGCACTAATAACATCAGGAGAATTGCCCTACTTATCATAGATTTTTCAAGTTCCTAGATGAATAGCCTTTTGGATAGCCTTGTAAGCCTCACAAACATTGCCAAGAAAGCAGGACTAAGGAAACAGCATGTAGGAAAAGAATCATTGGAAAAAAATATCTTCTGAACGATTTCTGTGAATTATTTACTGAACACAATATAAAACAGAAGCAGCGATGGTTTACTTGCAAGACTCTCATAATATGCTGTATGTTAAAACATCACCGAAGTTTAAGTCTCTGAAAGTAACAGGAACTAAGACACTGTATTAAGATCTGAACTAAGTTCTAAATACTGTTAATCACAAGGAAAGTCTTCCAAAAAATACATACATATTTGATGTAATCTTGCATCACTTCTTTCAAGGGGAAAGGACCTTCTTTCCTGAAGATAGATGGGTTCCACATGGCAGCACGAGCTATCATTACAGATGAGGCAGCTGTTGCTTTCTGGAAGGTCTCAATGTCTGTATATTCTTTGATGAAGTCATGAGATCCTCCACTACAGATGAACATCACTGTTATGATCCAGAAAGTTTTATCTGCTCTTCTATAACTTTAACACAACTTTGTATTTTCAAATGTGATATTACATTATTAATGATGATACTGTGTTCAAGATATTATCTCAAAACTAAGAGGAAAAATGGGTCTGAGTTATGTTAGCAATAGACCATTGAAATGTTGATTACATTTTACTTTTTTCATTATCTGCATGTTTTCTCAATTTTTTTTTTTAAAACAGAATGAAGACAGTTGGCTTTAAACAAACTGCGTACTTCCATACAATCCTTAATGGACAGGGCACACAAAACCACACTGACGCTCTTTGAAAATACCACTTCGTAATTATTGCCCATCCTGTAACGTATTTGTCCCCACATGAAGAATCTCCTTTCTTCTGCACTAGTACACCTTAAGCGAGGTACAGGTATATTGCAATAACCAGCTGATTACTCCAACCTACTTTGCTATTACTGGAATTGAGACTGCTTCAGATATGGCTTTGATCACATCACAGTGGACAGGGTGCTGAGGCCTCTCCTCCTTCTTCCTTTCCAACAAAGGAAAAAGACCAAAAAAATCCTAAGAAACTTGCACATATTTAGATCACAGCAGAACTACCTCAAAAATTAATTTTAAATATTTATTTTTGCTCATTTTGTTTATATATTTCATTTTTTCAAATGTGAATCTTTTAAATCACATACATTTAAAGTTATTGCTACTGTAACTCCATATCCAGATTAGCAGGGATTTTTAGGCACTATGTGAAGATACTTTCGTTTTTTATTGAACCTAAATTCCTAGAAAAATAGTATAAACAGTTCATTAGCACTAAAAAGACCAATTCCCTAATGACTAGCTTGATTTTTAAAAATACTTATTTAGATAACAGTTGAAATGAGAATTACATATTATATGCAGAGTATATTCTAATCATATCTTACTGTGCAACATTTGCCAGCAAAGCGTAGCAAAGATGTAAAAGTCTTGCCTGGAACAGATTTACCTTCCATGGACTGCAATGGCAGCAATACCAGTTTTTTCTATTCTCTTTACCAAATTCACAGTATCCTCAACCTGAGTGGTAGGAGAGAATGACACAACCTTAGTTCAAAGACACAAAACAAATGCCAGAACTCTTGTCTTTCAGAAGGAGACGTAGGAGACGTGTGATCCCCATAATTCAACAGCAGCTCTCAAAGCATATACCTACTTAATATATCCTTCATTGAAAGAACGAGAATCCATTTTCAATAGTTCCTCAAAACCATGGACTGCCAACTTCCTTGCACCAGACAACACAATACTCTACTAAAGAGTACTTTCCATCAGGCTTTTGGGCACATTTGAAATACCAAACAGTTAGCAAGTTCTCTTTAACCATTACTCTGTGAGCTGTAACTAAAACACACCTTAGATGGATGATTAAGAGAAAGCCTTCTGAAATCAATCTCAAATGCAATCACGTATTCATAAATAATCCTATCAGAAACATCTTAGAGTTAACTAGTAACTGACATACAAATGGCATCCATACATGACTAGTGAAACAAAGCAGCAGTGAATAACAGGAAGCTCCCGATATATATTTAAAGAGGTAAGATGCTGTTAAAAGGCAGAAAAATTTGGTATGCTGCTAGATTAGTCTGCCTCATATAGCTCTGCAGCTTTAGGGACAAGGAGATTTTTTTAAATGCCAATTTTCTTTTCAAAAGCTGGAAGGCAATCTATGGCTCATCACTAAATAGCACGGTCTCCAAAAAAATGCAACTCCTACCAGGTAGCACAAACACAAAGACGGAAGCCCACCTAGTGCTCTGACAGAGGACACACCATGTAAAATCAGCTTGAAAAGATAAGAGGCTCTAAGATAGTTGTAGAAATAGAAAGGAGAAGTGTCAGCCTTTTCGTTTAACAATATTAGACAGCGCTTCTGCAACCAAGTGATCTTACGCAGAGTAGTGATTCTTATCACAGAGACTTCACCTGTTTGTATAATCACTTTAAATGCACGTGCAAACGACATTTGAACAGCTAGCTCAGTTACAATTCAATCGCCTACAGAAGTGTCTACCCAGTTCATTTGCAATCACAGAAATTGAACATGTAATCAAACAGATTTTCAAAATAATCACTCATTGGAAGAGAAGGCACATCACCTGGAGATTTAAAAATACATATTTTCACAACATTCTTAGTAGCTACACTTTAGAAAAGACACTGACAAAACAAAATGCAATGGCTCTATCAAAATAATTCCTACCACAATTCCCTTGAAATGAATGACTTCACCCAAGAATATATCTATAAAAAATCATTCTAAAGTTGTGATGGAAATTTTACTTCTAGGAAAGATTATGAATCTCCTCATATAAGCTAGCAATTTTAGTGTTCAATCTACCAAACAATTTCTGCAGCCTTTTTAAGTCAGATATCATCTGTAATTATTGCTGCCTTTGTACATACTTTTAATCAGGAGCCAAGAAACACAAATCTCCTTGCTGCACAGAATATGAGTAGTTTCTAGAGTACAATTTCAGCAGTGAAGTCTTCACTGTTAACATGAACATTGGGAGCCGGAGAAGTAACACCAGCACTCTGGCTTCACCTTTCATTTAAATCTCGTGCAGACTGTCAATGCATTCAAAGGCCAGCACACTGTGCCTACACACACGTATTACTCTCCATCAGTTCCATACACAGCAACCTTCAGCAATAACCATACGCTTCTTTTTATTTTTCAGTCAGTGCATACCCATCAGCAAAGCCTTTGAGATTAACTCAGAGGGTTACAAAAACAAGACTACAATCCATGATTATAGAAATATCCACATTCAGAATTCAATAGAATAAGACCATGTGTAAGCATCTAATGCTTAGTACTCTCTTTAGTTTTTCAATTACAGGAGAAAAGTTTAGCACTCCCAACAAATTATAATTCCAAATGCTACTTCACAAGAGCAGGTCTAAAATGTCACTTTATAAGATCTCCATGTACTAGAACTGATTTTAAATCACAGAATTAAACTACAATAAAAAACTTAAGTGGAACAATTCATGTTCTTACTGAGGGCAAAATGCGGATTTTGCAGGTTACTGGTTTACAAATTCCTTTAACAAGAGTAGTCAGTATCTGGAGGGGGAGAAAGACAAAACTGTGATTACAAAAGTGACCTGAACAAAACTTTCCTTACATCAAGATGCAGTTAAATTAGAACAGTTTAACATTTGGTTATTGTATCTCTATAAAGAATCTTACATACTTAAGGAACACAATCACTAATTGAGTATATCAGTTTATCTGATAGATTAAAGACTCAATGCTGCTTGTAAAATAAATGATAAACACTGATAATACTTACAAACTCTATTTTGTCAGGATCAGATAGAAGTGCTGCCCCCATACCTCCCTGAGAAAATATACAAAAACTGTGACACTAGGAACATGAAAAACACATTTTTCAGCTTGATTATTTCATCTAATAGCTGACCACAGCAAAAGTACTGCAGTGCTTATTAAACCAAGAAAGTAGAAAATGGAGAAGTCTGAAACGCAGGAGCATTAGCAAACAGCCTAGTGAAACACGTTTCCTGGAATACTATCAGAATAATGAAGTAGTAATTCAGGGCACCAACTCGCTCCCATTACATCAAGGAGAAAACAGATTTCAAAAAGCCATTTTTTGCAACTATAATCATCTACTCCTACTCATTAAGTGACAGCAGACTATTTGGGATATATTGTTTGAGCATTACACATCACATTTGCAGGATTTTGCTATCAGTAATTCCTGCCTACACACTGTAAAGTTAGTTTTTGTCAACCTGCTTTTTTTAAGTGGCTATATTAAACACATTATGAACACTTTATGAATTTAATATTTTGACTGTTCTTTTAGCACCATCTCACCTGCATGCGTAGATCTAGAGACCAACAGGCAGATATAACAAATTAATAATTATAAGAACTTTTGATCCAATATCACTAGAGAAAAGTAATCATTCACGAGCATATGAATTTTTGATCTTCCATCCTAATAAAGGATGGGCATTTTGTTCTTAATTATAATTCTGTGGAAGAATACAGTTATCTTTCACATAACTAGTTTTAATACAAAAGAAAGTAATGCAGGCTAAATAAGACAGTAATAGAAATATTTAATAGATATTATGAATTTAATGACATGCTCTTAACATGACAACCACAGCTCCTTGGTGTAGCTATTAGACAGATCAACACAATGGAAAAGGCATTACAACAAAGGCATCATAACAAAAAAATGAGCACAACAGAAAAGTACTTATAAAGAAAGAGAAAAAGATTGCTCAGCTGTATCAGAAGATTCTAGGCTTTCAGGGGAAAGCTTTACTAAAAAGGAATCTCAAAAAGAGATCCTCCGTCACTAGCAGCCAGCCCTTAAATGAGGTCTAAGAGAGGTACAGCAAGGCTCCACCCCTTTCAATCACACAGCTGAATTCCCTTCACCTGTGCTCCCAGGGCTGGCGGGGTCCTTTCCCCAGGTGCTCCATCAGTGGTTCAGGCCATGACTCAACAGTTACTATACAACCACTAAGCTATTAAACCATATCTTGTAACACCTCATCCAGATGCCTCTTGAACACCACCAGGGACAGCGACTCCACCACCTCCCTGGTGACCATTCCAGCACCTGACCACTCTTTAACAGAAAAAGTTTTTCCTTATATGTAATCTAAATCTCCCCTAGCACAACTTGTGGCTATTTCCTCAGATCCTGTTTGTTGGCTGGGAAAAGAGACTGACCCCCTCCTCAGTAAAACCTCCCTTCAGGAAGTTGTAGCACACAATGAAGTCTCCCCTGAGCCTACTCTTCTCCAGACTAAACAATCCCAGCTCCCTCAGCCGCCCCTCATAAGACTTGTGCCCCAGACCCCTCACCACTTTTGTTGTTCTTCTCTGGACACATTCCAGGACTTCAATACCCTTCTTGTAGAGAGGAATGCAAAACTGAACACAGTACTCAAGGTGTGGCCTCATCAGAGCTGAGTACAGGGGAGATGGTTGCCTCCCTACTCCTGCTGGCCACACTATAAATGCAGGCCAGAATGGCATTGGCCCTCTTGACCACCTGGGCACTAAGGTGCAGGGCCAACCCTGGGGAGCTCAGGTGCAAGCAATGTGCCTGAGTAACCAGAAGGGGTGGAGCCAGGATCCACCCCTTCCTAGACCTCATTTAAGGGTTGGCAGTGGAGGTGAGGGTATCTCTTACTGGATATCCCTGTCTGCTTGAGGCCTTCCAAAGGTAAGTAACTCTTTTCCTTTGTTTCTGTGTCTATAGCTGCTACATTTGAGTTTGCTCTCATTTGCTATAGCCAGACTTTGCCATTCCACTATTATTGTGGTACTTTTTATTCCAGCATTATATTATGCTCCATATATCA
Organism: Tragopan temminckii; assembly: GCA_028571105.1. NCBI lineage: Eukaryota > Metazoa > Chordata > Aves > Galliformes > Phasianidae > Tragopan > Tragopan temminckii. Next base: position 15,446 of record JAOWBP010037865.1, read on the forward strand.
TTTTCAGACATTATTATTAAAACAACAAAAATGATAATGGGGCAAAACAGGAATGACCCAAAAAATCTACATAGGCAAACTATCTCAGATCAAATACTAAAAGAATAAAAACATTTCTTCTTTAGGCTACAAGCTAATCTACAAAGCTAAACATAAAAGAAGAGAGAATCTATCTGTAAATTGATTAATCTTATGACTCTTCTTCTACCATTTCCTGGGATGCTAAACACTGACTATTGGTAGATAGATGCTGGAACACTACAAACTACTTAAGCGAAGGTACTAAATATCTAAAAGATGCCTTACAGTGTCCTTAAGCTCATCATACACTACAAAGAAAAAGGCATTCTTTGTGAGAGAGAAATCCATCAACCATCCCTTAAATGCTCTACATACAATCATTAGGGCTCTTTGGTTCTTCTGTTACAAAACTTCATGTAGTCTCTATCTCTTTAAGACCTAGAATAAACCCTTTCCCTATTCAAGTAGTTTAATCAAGAAACATATTCCATTTCTGGAAAATACAACTCACTTAAACAAAATATTTTATTTTCTTGGCTTAAAAACAGAAAAAGGAGAATAAGAGATCTGTACAATGTCATGGCATCATGCAAGGTATGGGCATATTTGGTAGCATCAGGTTTGGACATTACTGTTTCTTGTTTTAACACTGCATTTAACAACCAGATATCTCATTTCAATTGGCTATGTCTATTTGTGCGCCAGATACAATAAACTAGCACAGAGTTCTATTTTGGGGATGGAAAGAATAGTTTACTTGATCCATGTGCAATTTGGTTTAACAGTAGACAATATCCAAGTTCTATAAATGCTTAGAGTGATAATAGGAGGTAGGGAAGACTTCAAGCCCTCATTTGCCTTTTTGCTTTAATAGAAGGACAGTAAAAGCCTCCAGATGGAAAGAAGTGATAATGTAAAATTGGGAAGAGAAAGTATTAATTATGTGAATATCTGTCATCTCTGTTTAAAGGACAAAGCATTATAGTTCCATATGACAGTTCCAAATACTAAAAATGCCAGTAATACAAAGACCAGAAGACAAAGTTTACACATAACAGCCAGGCTTATTCCCTAGAATGGAGCTTTGAGTCTTCTGAACTGGAAGTCTTTTCTATAGAAGGTATCAATGAGAGAAAGATTCCAGAATAATCAAAATTCACTTGCCTTAGTAGAATATTCTTTTGGACAGCCCATATTGATATCAATACCAGCTACATCACTTTCTCTGAAATAGAAGAAATGAGAAAAATATATTTCAGCATACTAGAACAAGAATTAAGAAATAGATACCTTACCAGGAAGCCTGTTCCATCATTATAGGGCTTAAATGTAAATTCAAGGTTAAGCTTTTATTTGAACTTCTGAATTTTCAGCTTCTCATTTATATACGTACTTAAACAGCAATCTGAAAACCAGACTAAGTGTTCCAATGAACAGTGTGCAGAAGCTGCAAATACTCATCTTAAGTGTTTCACTAGAATTGTGATATAAACCACATCCACCACCAAATTCACTAGTGTCAACAAAGTCTTATGGAAATTCCATCTACTTAAAATGGAGACTTAAAAACACCTTTTTTTGTGTTTGAGAAGTGTTTGAGATGCACTTTTCATTTCTGCACAGTATTTTACTAGAGGTTTCAAACCACACAAAAATAGGAGTTACTAGCAGGCATATTGGATATTACACACTTGCTAATAAGGCCACAGAATTCCATGTTGGAAAGATCAAGGACACACCCACTGCACTGGAAAACTGCCATTCAATCCCTGCATAGAAATCATGCAGCTACTATTTTGAGTATGAATTGTTTTAAATAGAAGTTGCAGTCTACACTGTTATACTGTTGATCACCAAGATGCAAATCAGTACTACCCTATACTGTTCAGTTCTTAAAAAAAAAAGTACTTTTCTTGAACCTATCAAGACCTACTTTCATCCTTTCAATCACTACAATTTGTCTTCCAGAATGTTTATTCTCTAAAATAACTGCCCCCCAAAAAACAGGAAAAAAAAGCCACAACCACCACTACCAACAATAAAACTACAAAGCCAGAGTGGGAATGGTGTGAGAGTAGATGACTTACACAAGCTTAGCTACTGCCAAGGCTCTTTCAGCATCTGCTGAACCCTGTTGATAAAATAAGAGTATATAACTACAAAACAGCATCAAGTGAATAAAAAAGTTTACTTCCACAAATGTAAAACTGTATTTGCTCTAAACTTTTAATACAATGTAAAAGAGACCCTTTCACAGCACAACAGATAGCAAAACCATTTAGCTTAAGCATGTCAACCAGTGAATGACAATAAGTGATGCAAAAAGAAATTGAGATCAATCCTCTTTCCTAACCTACAACAGTACCAAATGTTCTCAGTCTATCACAATTAGATGTTCATCTTGTTTAAGAATTTCCATCTCTAATGGAGAGTCAATAGCCTCTACACACAGCTTATTCCAGAGCTATCATTGCCCCTGAAAAAGTCTTTTTCATTGTCTAATGCAGCCTCCCTCCTCCATCGATTTAAGCAACACTAATGCACATCCTATACTCTTAGACAAATAAACAATATCATTTAGTCTTTCCAATGAGTCTGCTCACAGTGCAAAATTAAAGCATGTGATCAAGCATCACTGTAACTTATTGCTGGTATGTATATGTTTGGAAATACAATAAAGATACTGATTACAAAAACAAGATGACTTCAGAGAGCACAGTATTCACCTTAATCACTTTTTCTGAAAACACCTGTATAGAAAACTTATACTGCAGCATGTTAACTGCATGTGTACCAACAGTTTAAAAATTCTGCAATGAATGTTATGCGAAATTCTATCTTTATCTGAAGCATCAAAGAATAGATAGTCTGCAATATAGAGTTCTTTTGGACTTAGATTAAGACTTAACTAGCACTGCCTTGTTTAGGAGAGTACCTGCTTTTGCTTTCTTACCATTTGAAAGATGACACAGTGCCTCTCCCTTTCACAGGTTCTGAAAACAACTCTTTCATTTGGTGCAACAAAGTCTACTGTTTCAAGTACTTCTGTATGCAGTGAGAAAAATAAAACAGACAAATAGTATAAAATGTAATCATAAAGGAAGTAGTGACTGTACAACTTGTATATAAACAAAATGTTACCAAGCAAAATTTGCACGAACAACCAGTGACACCTGATCTTCCCTAAATCCTTGCAGTACATTTCTTGCAAACTGCAGACTCCATTACTTGGTACTCCCAAATTATCTCCCAACTTGTTTGCTGGGGGAGCAACAGCACTGGAAAAAGCCAGAATGAATGTAGTACTACAGTTTTCAGAAAGGCAAGAATGGAATGTAGACTTATGGTTGACTTCTGTTCCTTGACAGGGACACTACAAAAAGCTGTTTCTCATCTCACTCAGCAGTTGTAAAAACTTATGAAGGTCTTATAAGAACATAGCTGTGAAAATCACGTTATGCCAAATCTAGGCCCCAGACCTGAAGTTAAGGAAAGAATGACAGTAAGATCTCAAATTCATTGCTTCTTTAATAATGCTACCAACAGGTAATACTTACAGACTCTTGATCATAAGCTGTCTTTACTAAAGTCTGAATGAATGTGTTTCTTGGCCACTGTAGTGGGCTAACATAAAGTTTTGGTAGCAGTAGGGGCTGCAGAGGTGGTGGCTGTGAGCTGAACCCAGCACTGTCCCCTTCACCTGTATACCCAGTGACCTAAGCTCTGTCAAAAAATTTAACAGAAAACTCATTGAATCCCCATAACAGCTTATGTCAGTGGTGAGGTTTCTCTTCCTGTTCTGTAAAGGGAAGGGAAGAACTGTGTGTTAATGTATATATATTTTTTTCCAGTATCCTACAGTGTTACTAATTGGTTAGCGCTGTCCTCTAAGAAGACTTGTCATTTCCCTGGCTGAACAACTGATGTGCCTGGAGAAGTAGAAATGAAAGTCTAAAACTGTACAGAAACACACAGGTGTAAGAATGGCACTCCAAAAGCTTACTTAAGTTTCTATGAACTGTTTAGAGGGATTATAGGTATCTACATCTCATTGTGATCACTGTAAGATGACTTCAGCAAAGTAATTTTTTTCTCTTGAATTAAAAAAAAAAATGCTTACAGATATTAACAAAAGAAATACCATGCTTACCATTTACAACTCTCTTACACTGCATCATCTTTATGTCAATCAGCTCCTGAGAACAAAGGGGGAAAAATCTTAATGAGTAAAAGTATACAAACCTTCCAGCTGTAGGCAGTTATGTTTTATTAAATAATAATAAAAATAACTATCAAAAGTAAAACAAAGTAAACAAACAGAAGCACTGTGTTCAAAGCTTCAAACTATGAAAGATGACTGTAGGGGAACTGTTAGGTCATGGCTTGAGCTGACAACTGAGCACCTGGTGAAGGGCTCTGGCTGGCCTAGGGAGCACAGGCAAATTGCTGGCACCTCTGCTCTCTATGCCACCAGAAGGTGTGGACCCAGGGTAGAGCCATTCTGGCCTAATGTGAGGGCTAGCCACCAAAACCTACCTGTGAATGCTTTGCCTGCTACTGTCAAGAACCTGGCAGAAGCAATTTCACTTATTTATGAGCAGAACAATGGTGTGCTGATGTACTTGTATAAGATTTATTTTGCTCAAGCGCCTATCTACTGTGCTAGAAGCAAAAGTAAGCTACTGCTGTAAAATGTAAATAAATTTATAGTGAGTGCTTTGTCTAAATTATTTGAAATAATTAAGCACTCTTATGGCATGGGTCTCCCATAACTTGATGACAGCTCAAAGCATTCTGCTGAGCTGCTCTATCCATTTCTTTAATGGAAAGAATATGAAAAATGAAAGTCCTTGAGTAAGCCAAGTCTGTTCCGGTACTCGGCTCTCTGCAACCGCGTCCCCAGATTTCCTATCCACCCGCGCTCGTTTACTCTGTCGGCAGTAACCACGTCCCCAGACATCCCGCTCGTACCTCGCAGTACACGATGTCGGCGCCGTAGTCCAGCGCGAGGAGCCGCATTGGCAGCGTTCCCACACGCACCATGGGGGCCAGGATGTTTTTTCCCCTGAAGCAAAGAGGTGTGTTCACCGTCATTCCCGTTGCGGTGCTGTCTAAAACAGAGAAAGCGAGGCGGGGGGGAAGGTGTTAGCAAACACCGTTCCCTACCAGTAAGCGCCCAAAGCTTTTTCTTCGTGGGCGCTGAGGCTGTCAGCCTGACAGGCTCCACAAAGGCCGCCGCGACCCCGGAGCCAGCTGCACGGGGAACGGGCTCTGCCCTGAGGAGGGGAGCGGACCCGCGCCAGCTCCCAGAGGCCCGCTGAGGGGCTGCGGCGGGATGAGGCCGGCACCTGAGGTACGGCCGCACGCGCTCACCTACCTCGCGCGGCGTCGGCTGGGCGGGGCGCCGCGTCGTGACGTCATCAGACCGCGCCGCCGTTCTCACGCGAGGGCGGCCATGGTTCTGAGGCACGGTGGGGTGGTCGCGGCCCGGGCGGCGGGCGCGCAGCCCCCCGAGAACGTGGTGCGCATCCCCTGGGCGCTGCGGCTACGCCTGCAGCGGGGCGAGCGGGGCCGCCGGCGCGGACAGGGACAGACGGCGGCGGTGCGGCCCGGTAAGCTGCTGCTGCGGAGCCGGCGGCCGGAGCTGAGCC